>CM070594.1:42051147-42335727 GCA_036346395.1 Hsuehochloa calcarea
ACAACACTCCATGAGATCCTCGTTTGTACAAGGTACGTTCAATTAGAGTGTATGATTTGGCTTTTCGTGCTATACGATCGGCCTCTACATCATCTTCTAGAATTAGGTCATGCTGAAGATAATTGTAGATCGATGTCATCCAATCTCTACCCTGATCGTCACCGATCTGTGGAGCATCTATGTTATCAGAATCAATAGGCCTGACCTGATGTTTATCACTCACGTTCTCGGAATGCTCGACCACCGAGGGTGAATCGAGTTACTCGAAAAAAAACTCCTAGCGGGACGGTTGACCTCGTGGAGGCCATCCGTGCCAACTGGTCTGCTAGAAAGATTTCTTTTCTAGGAATGTGTTGGATCTGGAAACCAAAGAAATGCTTTTCGAGTTTCCGTACTTCTGCCAGATAATGCGACATCTTGGTACTCGAGCATTGATACTCTTTCCCTACTTGATTCGCTACTAGTTGAGAATCGCCTTTTACTAGTAATTTGCGAATCCCGAGCGAATGAGTTGCTCGAAGTCCTGCCAGTAAACCTTCATATTCTGCCACATTGTTTGTGGCGGGAAAGTTAAACTGGATGGCGTACTTGATGTGTTCGCCAGTAGAGGATATCAAGACGACTCCAGCCCCCGATCCTTCAAGCATCAAAGAACCGTCAAAGTACATTGTCCATTCATCATGACGCTCGTACTCTGGTTCCTGCTTAGATTCAGGGTTTGTCCATTCGGCAATGAATTCTGCTATTGCCTGAGACTTTGTTGCTGTTCGTGAGATGAAATGGAGATCGAACGTCCCTAGTTCAACCGCTCATTTTGCTATTCGTCCTGATGATTCCCTATTTCTAAGGATTTGACCGAGGGGATACCCGGTGGGTACCACCACCTTGTGGGCTTGAAAGTAATACCTTAGTTTTCTTGAAGCCATAAGGAGACCATAAAGCATTTTTTGTACCTGTGGGTATCTTTCTTTCGGATCATGTAAGATTTCGCTTACGTAATATACTGGTCGTTGGACGTTTTCACGTTCCACGACAAGTACACAACGATTTGCGATTGTCTACCACATAAATCAGCAATGTTTCTTCCGGTCTCGGAGAGACTAAGACCGGGGCACTCGTAAGGTACTCTTTGAGCTTTTCAAAGGCATCATTGGCCTCCTTTGTCCACTCGAAACTTCCATTTTTCTGAAGAAGCTTAAAGAAAGGCAACCCTTTGTCACCTAACCTGGCTATGAAACGGCTAGCTCTGTCATACAATCAGTTAGCTTTTGGACTTCTTTCTTTGTGGTCGGAGGGCGCATTTGGTTAATGGCCGATATCTTTGCAGGATTTGCTTCGATACCTCTAGCCGAAACTAGGAAACCGAGAAGCTTTCCAGCAGAAACTCCGAACACACATTTCTCCAGATTTAACTTGAGGTTGTACTTTCTCAAATTGTTAAAAGTCTCTTGTAAGTCAATAATATGATCGCCTGCGTTGATACTCTTCACAACTAAATCATCAACATAGGCTTCGAGATTCCGACCTATCTGTGGGCTAAAAGTTTTCTGCATCAATCTTTGAAAAGTTGCACCAGCATTTTTGAGACCAAAAGGCATCTTAACATAACAGTAAGTACTATATGGAGTGATGAAGGAAGTTTTCTCTTCATCTTGTTTACTCATGTTAATATGGTGGTACCCTGAATAAGCATCCAAAAAACTTAATAATTCACACCCGGAGGTGGAATCTACAAGTTGATCAATGCGGGGAAGAGGAAAATCATCCTTCGGACAAGCTTTATTCAGATCTGTGAAGTCTGTACACATTCGTCATTTTCCATTATTTTTTCTAACCATTACAAGGTTGGCAAGCCATTGAGGGTGATAGACTTCACGAATAAATCCAGCCTTGAGGAGTTTTTTAACTTCTGACTGGATTGCCTCTTTCCGATCAGGTGCAAAGCGTCTTAACTTCTGTATGACTGGTTTCTTGTCAGGCTGGAGAGCTAGCCTGTGCTCAATCACCTCCATGGGGACTCCGGGCATGTTGAACGCCTGCCAAGCGAATATGTCTTGGTTTGCTCGGAGGAAGGAGACGAGCGACTCTTCCTATTTTGGGTTGAGTCCTTCTCCGACCAACACCTTCGAGATGGACCCGTCAGTGTCTCCTGAACTAACGCTTCCCGGAGGAACACCCTTGTCGAGGAATACTTCTTTTGTCTGGTTAGACGGCTTGGGCATCACCCTAGGTCTGGAGCGTTTGACCTGTATTGCATTTGGGTCAGTGTTTCTGATCAGAAGTTCATCGACCAGTTCTAAAGACCTTCGATCGCATGCATAAGCCATCTTCTGATCTCCTCAAACCACGATGACACCTTTTGGTCCTGGCATTTTTAAACTTTGATAACCGTAATGCGTGGTTATCAGAAATTTTGCTAGAGCCGGATGACCAAGAATGCCGTTATATACGGTTTCAAAGTCAACCACGACAAACGAAACTTTTTCTGTTCGGAAGTTGTCAGGTCTTCCGAATGTAACCGGTAAGGACACATGTCCTATCGGTTTGGCGGTAGAACCAAGGACTATACCATGGAAGTCATATTTTATCGGTTTCTCCTTGGATCTAGGAACCTGCATCTCTTCCAATGCTCCCAAAAATAAAATATTTAAAGAACTACCGCCATCTATCAAGACTCGATTAACCTTGCAATTATTAATAGTAGGTTCAACTATAATAGGAAACTTTGGCGAAGGAGATTACCGTGTCTGACCACCTTGATGGTTTGATGGCGATCGAAGACTCCGCAAGGTTGACCTCCCGCTCCATAGCCTTCAGACGACGCCGTGAGTCGTACAACGAAGATCCCCCAAAGATCATGATGACCGTATGTTGAGGTTCTTGGTACTCCATCTCTTCGGCGCCATCCTTGTCTTTCTTGGAGCTTGTTTCCCCTAATTCCTGTATTGAGGGAAGAGGTCGTTTACCTGCATAGTAATCCTCCAACTTCTTTTGCCAAGCGCGGCAGGTGCGTAAATTAAGCCTTGCCTACTTATGAAGTGGGCATCACTTCTTATTCATCTTGAACCCATTAGTCGGACTTTTCGTCTTGCCCCAACCGGTATAGTCTTTATTACCTTTGGTAAACTTATCTGGGACCGTCAGGACTTCATTATTGTCCGTTTTGCGGTGCTTCTTCTTCTTGAGAACTTTTTTAAGCTTCTTTTCTGGCTTCTCTGAACCAAGTCGAGGGGTTTTATCTTTTTGATCTATGGCTTCACTCCATTCAACCGCTTCACTAGCGGCTGCGTACCTATCAGCCATGTCAAAAAGCTTGGCGGTTGTTCGTGGAGGATTCATGACGATATCCTCTGTAAATCGTCGATTCCTCAAACCTGCCTCGAAAGCTTGAATTACAGAAGATTCTGCAATCTCTGGTATCGAGTTACGAACCTAACTAAACCTCTTGATATATTCTAGGGCGGTCGTACGTACCTTGAAAATTTACGATCAAAAGATCGCAGAGTTGTTCCCAAGTGTAGATTGATGCAACTGGTTGGTTGAGCAACCAGGACCAGGCAGATCCCTCTAGTACCGTAGGTAAGTAGTTGGCCATTACATTTTCATTACCACCAGTAGCTCTGATGTTGGTGGTATAAATCTGGAGGAATTCCAACGGGTTCTGGGACCCACTGAACCTATCCATGTTGGCCGGTCTGAACCTATTAGGCCAACGCACGGCCTGGAGCCCCATTGAGAAAGCTCGACAGCCCATGACTGACTCATTGTGCCTTCATTGAAAAGGTACCGGATTGTGATCGGTTGGAGACCGGTTTCTTATATTAGAAAGTCGGGGCTCCAGTGTTCCGATATGATCGTGGGCGTTACGACGACGCCCTTGATTACCTGCTTGGCCTAGACGATATCGCAGATCATCGGGGCCAAGCGAATAATCCTCTCGACGAGGGGAAGGAGTGGTGGTGTGGAATAACCTCCTTCCTTCATGACTCGTTGGTCGAAACCATCGAGGAGGTCTTGGTACCGATCGATTCCCAACATACCTATGCTGCCCTCTGGCGAGGGAGGAATGTTGGGACGAAGTCATAGTCTGACTTTGTGCTATCCTGTGTTCCCGGTATGCTTCCGTACGTTGCACGATTTGTTGAAGAATTTTCGATACCTGTCCCATCAATTGGACAAAGCCTGGAGCTCCTGCCAGAGTAGGGTTAGTATTATTTAGAATATTCTGAATACGCTGCAGGTTTTGTACCGTCACTGAAGGTCTCGGAGGATTCACCGAGGTTGTTGGCGTTCGAAGATCCGAACCTTCTCTTGACCTCGCTCCTGGTCCCCTCCGATCCATCATCCTTGGTGGGGCATAAACATGTGTGTTAACTGATGGATGTCCATCAGTTCTGTCATCTCTGGTAATTGGTGCTTGATTGCCCGTGCCATCTCCATTAGTACATGGTGGCGAGGCAGTGTGTGCAGGACCGTACAAGGCATTGCGATCAATATTTCCGATCGCATTGACTTCGTGTTTCCAACAGCGGTCCTTTGGAGAACTTCCACTGTAACTAGTGGAGAGTTGCTCAGTCTTTCTACCAGACATTTCCACGACAGAGACCGGTCGGAGATGAGCACCTCCTGAGGTCTTCGTGGTGAACTCAGCCTGATCCTGCGGGTTGCTGATCGTATGCTGGGCCTTATCGTTCCCACTCGGCCTATAACCGGTGAGAGTTTCATCGACACTGTTACCAGATGTCGGTTGGCTCCTGGAATTTCCAGAAGCCGTTGGTGAGTACCTGTCAGCCATGATTGTGTCGAGAATGTATGAATTCCTGAATTGTTGGGCCGCGGATTCATCACCTTTTTCGCCAGATGGAAGGACCGGGCTTGGAGGGATTCTTGGACGCTCCGAGTTGGTCAGAGAATCTTGTCCCTCGGGAAGCACCGCTTGTCATAGTGATGCATCCTCATCCATCCGCTCGACTCCGCTGTTGTCAGCGACTCGCGAACCGGTGGATTAGGGAGATGATGATGCCCAATCCTCTTGCATGGCCTGAATGCAGGCTTCCATGTCGAGGTTATAGTAGTCATCCAAATCAAACCAGTTCTCCTTGTCCCAAGTTCCTGCCATAGTCGCATGAACGATTATGAAGAGTGGGCGATGATTTAATGAGAGAAGAACTTCTTCAGGAGAATTGTGCCTTCTTCCCCACGGACGGCGCCAGCTGTCGACGATCAAATCACTGAACTTATGAGTATATGAAAAGAGAGAGGAAAAGTGGCACGTATCTCCTGGCAAGGAATGATGCTGCTCTTTATTGATATGAACTGGCTATTACAAAGTGTATTTGTATTCTAGACCAAACACTAACTCTCCTAACACTGGAGTACAATGCTTGCTATGGCTTTGCAATCTAATCGACTGGCTATCTTCTGAGAGTGATTTCAATCGATGATTCTCTTCGGTCTCTGCCTCCTCCTTCCATGGTCCTCCTTATGTAGTTGATGAAGCGTTGGTAGTTGTCCTTGGGAGAGACGTCTGTTGAGAAGTGGCTCGTCTGGTCGGAGAGAGGTATCAGTTGACAATGTATCAACTGTTGTGCGGTTATATGTCAGTGAGTCATTTAACCGTATTTCAGTGTCTTGGAGTTACGTAGCGTCTCGTGGTATAGAATATGTAGCATATGTTCCATTTGTCACACGGTAAAATATATACCTGGACTCAGATTCAGATACCAGTTCAAAGCCTTGTGAGCATTTTGACTGGTCGGAGGCTAGGTTAGGAACCTTGTCCGACCAGGTTATGTATTATGTAACCTCCAGAATCCTTACGACTAGTGAGGTCGTTAGCTTTAGGGGTTACCACCATGAAAACATATGGTCTTCTATATTCTAAATAATAAATAGATGTTTTAATCCTCGTCATGCTTGTTTTGCAGTAGTTGCAGGAGTTTGAAAGACCCAGGGTAAACTTGCAGTGCGTTGTGTGCCCTCGTGTAGTCGTGTCACCTCAATGCCGCAGCCCCTCACGGCCTCGCCACCCATCGCTCCCACTCTGACTGCAGCCCCCGCAGACTCGCTCGCCGTCTTTGCATCGTCAGATCGCAGCCCCTTGGCCTTGCTCGCCGTGCCGCAACCGAAGCCCCCTTGCTCGCCTGCGCCGCGCCACAGCCCCCTCGCTCGCCCGACGGGAGGTGAGGAATGGCCGAATCCGAATCCGAATGGGAAATCAGGAACGAAGAATTAATCAATTAGAGTTATTCATTTGTATATTTGGACCATTTAATTTGAGCCTTGGGCTGCCGGCTGCCGGCGAGCGTCTTGTCGGATTATTTTACAAGTACTACCTCCGAGACACGGCGACATATACACAGTGTGATACTGACTGTCTTGCAGCAACGGAAATCCAAATTTAATATAAAATTATATATTATTCGTATTCAAGATTGATCCGGAGTTGTGTTCTTTGTGTGATCCTTCCTTAGTTCCGGACATCCACCCAAAGCCAAGTCAAGTAGTCAACTCATAGATAATCATGCATTCTTCGGTATGGTATAATTGTCGAAGGCCTCGTTATACTTCAGCGTTCGTCCTTTGCAACACCACGAAGTTAAATATTGTCTCCAGTACCCGAGGCTAGCTAGCTAGCCTTGGACTCGCTCATAATTATCCCCCGTATGTATATATTCCGTACGACAAATAATCATATTTCACCGTCACATAGCCGCTAAAATGATATTGTTTCATGAAATAGTAAAATTAGCTTCCCAACAAACGAATTAGAAGTAAAAAAACGATGCCGCGGGTGCAATAGACTTCATACCGTGATTTTTTTAAGCATATCATTAGTGTTATGTTTACCATTTTATTTACATAAAAAAACTATTTTTACTATTTCATTACCGAACAATGTTATTTTAGCGGAAACTCCCCTTAGTGCTGATCAAACGGCCGCACCCGGCCGCTGCGTAGCTCTTGCGGCACGTGTCCCGGCACACCGCCATCATCTTGCTATCCGGGTGGATCTGGCCACACATGGAGAGCACGCACGACTGCTCGCAGCCGCCGGCGCCGGCGAGAGCCGCTGCACGACCGGCGCACCTGTGGTAGCAGGAGAACTGGCAGAACCAGAACTCCTCGCGCGGCACGCACTGGTCGAAGCACGCGTCGAAGCACGGCCTGCCCACGGCGTCCCCGCCGGCGGCGGTCACCACCGCTCCCGCGACCAACAAGGCCGCGGCGGCGGCGACACTTCCCATGGCCCTGCCTCTGCCGATCTCCATTGCAGCAGCTACGCGTGCGTACGTGCCTAGTGCACGTCTCAGATCGCAGAGACGGGCGGATTCGTAGACAGATTTGGCTGAACAGGCTCGGTCTTTGATTTATACGGTTGCACGCGAAGCTGCGCGCGGCGGCTCATGGTTTCCGTGTGACCGTCACCGTTCGAGGCTTCTTCTCCTCTTCTTCCTCTGCCTCGTGTTTCTCTCTCAGAAGCAACCTGCAACCGCTCTCCACTTCTTCCTGCTCTTGTTCCGGAACTCGAAGGCAACGTCGACGCAGAATCAGGGATCCGTTTGGGGATTGCTGACACAACACGCACGGGAATGTTTCAAGATGCCGGCGAAATTTCCCTCGAAAAAAGAAGGAAAAAAAAAAGATGCAGGCGAAACGGAGGTCCAATCTCCGGCTGTTAAATTGTGAAAGTCAGGGGCTATTAGTAGAGGTTAATGTGCCCATCCTGGCTGTGATACATTGGACCACAATGGGGGCGACGGCCCAACAACAACCGATTTGTTTTTGTTTTGTTTGTTTTTTGAGACGAGCACTGAAAACTTGGGCATGCTATCGAAGGGATTTATTTCTCCTGAAAAGTTTCAAACGTATTCTCATGACAATACTCAAAAGTCGACTTGTCATTTTACACTGCCTTCTTAATTGGTAAGGTTCACCTAAAATTACAACTTGCTGAATTGTTAGCTTGTTTCCCCAACTTATTTCTGTTTTTCTGTCTTTGTCTCTTTTGGTTTGTAAGAATGGTTATAAACTTTCTATAAAAATTAAACCGGGTTTCTTCCTTGTTAATTTTTTTTTTCCAACCTGTTCCAATCGCAAGGCCCAACGAAATTTAGTACACGCTATGAATGTTGTGACGTGGGGATTTCACTTTCGAAGAAATTTTTTATGGACGTTACCAAAAGCCCTTCCAGATGAAAGTGCACTTCAATTTGTGGATTTTGACTTAAATACAAATTATTTTCATGTACGTAGTTTTGTTCATAAGTTGCTATTATATTCTACGTGTGAATAGAGTAGCATCCTACGTGGAGTTCCATCACAACACTTTTGTAACAGTAACCTCACAGGAACTATATTTACAGTCCCTGATAGAAATAGAGACGACTGGCGCCCGAACATCCGATCCAGGTGCTAGATCGGACACCCGAAGCAACCGTTGGATCTTACTTAACATCACATCTCCTAGCTATTCGTCTACCCTCGCAGTGGCGCAACGATTTTACAGTGAGTGCAACAACCAGATACTACGTGTGCAAAAACCGTTAAAATATTTTTAACACTACCAGAAATGGCTCATTTACCGAGTGCTGATATACTTCCGAGTGTATTGAATAAAACACTCGGTAACATCCCGAGTGTTTAATATAGCACTCGGGGAGGGAATAAAACACTCGGTAAATAAAAATTTACCGAGTGGCTAGTTGGACACTCGGCATATGAAGACAGGAGTCACTCCAGAACGGCGAACGAACGCATTCTGAACGGGGTGGACCAATTCCCCGAGTGTATGTTGGTTGCGGACACTCGGGATAGAACGCGTTAGTAGCGCCAATTTTCCCCCCTACCGCGCCCTTTTTTTCGCTGCCGACTCGAACCCTACCCCCAATCGCACCCTCCTCCCCTCTCGTCCCCAATCGCACCCTCCCCCCTCTCGCCCCCACCTTCGCGACAGCACCGCCGCTGGCGCCGCCTCCTCGTCCTCGTCATCCTCCTTCCCCCTCGACGCCCCACCGCCTCCGTCGTCGTCGTCTCCCCCTCCTCCACTTTGTCAGCCTGCCTCGCCGCCGCGCCGATGCCTCCCGCTGCCTCTCCCGCCATCCTCCACTCGAACCCTACCCCGTGATGACAGATTGAGATCCCCAATCCCACCCTCCTCCCCTCTCGTCCCCCACCTTCGCACAGCACCGCCACCGGCGCCGCCT
Organism: Hsuehochloa calcarea; assembly: GCA_036346395.1. Classification (NCBI taxonomy): domain Eukaryota; kingdom Viridiplantae; phylum Streptophyta; class Magnoliopsida; order Poales; family Poaceae; genus Hsuehochloa; species Hsuehochloa calcarea. The sequence goes on from CM070594.1 coordinate 42,060,354, forward strand.
CCTCCTCCTCGTCATCCTCCTTCTCCCTCGACGCCGCACCGCCTCCGCCGCCTGCCTCCCCTCCTCCACCGCCTCTCTGCGTCTCACGATGAAATCGCGACGCTCATCGTCTGCCGCCGCGTGCCCGACGCCTCTGCTCATCTCCTGCGCCACACGACCCCCTCTCCCTCCTCCATCATTCATGATCCCGCCTCCTCCTCAGCCCGACCCGGCCGCCTCCCTCCTCCACTCGACCCGCCGCCCCTTCCTCACCCGACCCCGCCGTCTCCCCGTCCTCATCCTCCTTCTCCCTCGCCGATCCACATCATCCGCTGTCTCCCACTCCTCCATTGCCTCCGGTGCCATCGACTCCTCCTGCTCCCACTAAGGTAGTATTTACTGACTAGGTCATATGTTCTGCTTAGTGAACTTCTTTTCATATCACTTGATTGCAGCAAAACTAGTTACATATGTGTTGTAAGTGTTATGCTGCTGGTATGTTCTGTAGGACATGATGAAGCTTTTGTTTACTACGAATGCTTCTCTGTACTAGTTTTCCTCACATATTTCATAATTCTTCAGCATAAATGTTAATAATTGGTCGATCCAAATGTTAAAATCAATTATTACTAGGCATGCTGCTTATGTATACCAGTTCGGTTTGGATATTATGGGACTCTTGCAGTGATTTAGATTTATGCTTGCATAAAGCTCCTATCACAATACTGTACTTCAATACCTCAGCAAACGACAATAGTTTATAACTGTCAAGTCTGATATCTTACCAAATTCTCATCCTAAACAAGTCTTACAAATAGTAATCTAGCAACATGTGGTTTGGGGGTTGTTCAGGTATATTTATCTATCCATGTTGCATGTATCAACTTTGCACAAATGTGGACTAGCTTGGTATTGCATAACAGAATCTAGTCATTGTTAGTTGCATCACAATTGTTTATTTGACATGCTTCTTTTCAAGAAAATATGAGTTTTGTTTATTGAGTTGTTTTTTTCATCAGAAAATGCTCGTGCTTCGTATATAGTAGGAAGTTGAACACTTGTAGCTTGAATGTGTGAACTTGGATGGAGCTTCTTGCTGCTTGAGAGATTATAGATTTGTAAAATTTAGTTTTTTTTAGTTTGAGATTTGATATTTGATTCATGTATGCTATTAGTACATATGTGTATGTGGGTATGAATATAGGACATGAGGTTGGGAATGATTGCATCAGGTCATCTGTTCTGGTTATTAGGTTGCAAGATGATTTTATCGATGAATATTTATATAATTAGTGCCAATAGTATGTTGGTCGTATGTATGTGCAGCTACTTGCTACTGCAAGGAGCCAGGGAGCGGTTGGTCGTGTGCATACATGGTTCTTGTCGTTGCCATTGCCATTGACATTGGCCAGGCATGTAGGGAGAGGAGAGAACACCAGCATGTAGACCAGTTCGTGCATGTAGACCAGTTTGAGTCTTAATTTCATATTGAACATGTGTCATAGTACTATTGCATTCCTTTAATCAATGTATGTAGCATTTTTCAAACTCCAACCAGATGTACTTTTACTAATATAAAAGTTAGAACAGTAAACAAAAATCTAGCTAGAGAAAACCTAAAATTAAGCTGTTTGGTGAGGGCATATTACTTTTGTAAGTGCTTTAATCTTAGTTAGCTTTATGGATATGTATAGACTGACGGTATAAAACCTCGTTAGTTTGGTCATTTACCTGATAACAATGCTATTCACTACCATAAATCCAGCTACCTGTTATTGACCTCTTATTTTCCCTGCATGTATGTGCAGTGTTTTAAGTACTCAGATTTGGTCATCACAAAAAAAGCTGAGATCTTTGGGGCAGGATACTGGCCTCTGATTGAACCTCTTCTTCTTAGGTGATTGTGTTCTTGATGTTTCTTGCTTATGTAGAATCTGTTGATCATTTATATTGTCTTCATGTCAATATGTTTTAGTGTATATGTATAGGGCATGTATCCTATAGTAGCTTCTAGCTAGCTCTGTATTAGTTATTTTTGACATAAATAACAAGTCGGATTAAAATATGCATTATGTTTTGCACACTAGGATGGTTGAGGATCGTAGTTGGATGTACACCGGGCGTAGAGAGATGGGTGACTATAGCCAAGAATGGATGGAAAAGACGACTAATTTTGTGGATCGAGCATTTCATAGGAGTAATGGACGGGGTGTGTTGTGCCCTTGTTCTCGTTGTTCAAACACACGGCCACAAATGAGGGCAACAATGATCGCATACTTGTGCAAGTACGGATTTCGGCCAGGCTATACCGTGTGGGTCTATCACGGCGAGTCACAACGTAGTAGATCAGATGTGTTAAGGGAAGAAACAGACGATGGCGGGCACAATGAGAGTAGGATAGAAGACATGCTAGATGATGTGCATAATGCATATGTGCCACGTGTAGAGGAAGAACCGGAGCCTGCAACAAGGGCTTTCTTTGATATGTTGTCCGCAGCGAGTCAACCACTTCATGGGCAAACACAGGTGTCCCAACTAGATGTCATCACACGACTACTTGCTGTCAAGTCCCAGTTCAGCATAAGCATTGCTTGCTTTGATGTATTCTTAAGCGTGTTTAGCACACTTCTCCCTGATGGTCACAAACTGATTGCTAACTTGTATGATGCCAAGAAATTGATAAGCGCACTAAATATATCATATGAGAAGATATATGTTTGTCCAAATCATTGCATGCTATTTAGGAATGAGAATATGGACAAAGATCACTGTGATAAGTGTGGTGGGTCTAGGTTTGTTGAGGTTGACTCCGGTGATGGTCAGAAGAGGCAGCTTCCTATTGGTCGAAAAATACTTCGCTATCTACCATTTGTGCCACGAATCCAATGGTTATACATGTCTGAGGTTTCTGCCAAACAAATGATATGGCACAAGTATGGTCGTCGATACCATGCTGACAAGATGGTCCACCCATCTGATGGTGAAGCATGGAAGCAATTTGACCGAGACTATGTAGAGTTCGTCGCAGAGCCTCGGAATGTTGGAATTGCAATTGCAACGGATGGGTTTAACCCATTTGGTATGGGGGCTGCGCCATATAGTTGTTGGCATGTGTTTGTCATTCCCCTTAACCTCCCACCCGGCGTTTGCATGCAGAAGCAGAACATATTCCTTTCCTTGATAATCCCTGGTCCTGAATACCCATGGAAGAATATGAATGTATTCATGGAGCCGGTGGTGGATGAATTGTTACATGCTTGGGAACAAGGCATAGTAACATATGATCGGTCATCGAAACAGAACTTCACCATGCGGGTCGCGTACCACACATCCATGCATGACTTCCCGGCATACAGATATTCTGTGGGTGGTGTGTACATGGGAAGATGCCATGCCCAATCTGCAGGGAGGCGTTGCGTGGCTGTTGGCTAAAGCATGGTATATATTATGGACATGTGACTTCAATTTCCTAGGAAATATATAGTTGTAAGTATATTTAACATGGTACTATATTATTAACAAGCTCTATGCTTTTAATTGATGATTAGCTTTGCAAGATGCGGTTTCGTTTCCTTTGGACTCACCGCGAAAGCCCCTCTTGCGCCATGTGGAATTAATAAGTCATTCAGACACCAACACAACCAGATGGTACAACCACGATGAAATATTCAAGATTTTTATCATAGTCCCACCCACACAGGATATAGTACGATAGGACTTTGCAAGATGCGGCTCGAAGGCCGGTCCTTAACTAACTTGGACTACTTTCCATAAAACTCTGGTCTCAATCATAGAAATAAATCAATCATGTACATAAACCTGCACCATCCATTTCACCCAAGTCTAAACTAACTTTTATGTATTTTTATAGTTAAATCATTTGCTAAAACTTCTATGGTAAAGACAATATCATAGTCTCATCTTAAATCATGACTGCATAATTTGGCTAAAGTTCCCAAATTGAGATTTTTATCTAAGTTTTGACTAAGCATAATTTTCCAATATGTTCTAGTCATACTAGTGTACCAACCATACTTTCCTCTAAGGTGACGAGGGAATGACAACTTCAAATTCAATATTGGTTGTTCAACGGTATAGGTTTTAAATTACTTGATTATAAATAAGCATGCAATAATAGTTTAAAACAAAATTTAAATAATTTTAAATACTGGGCTCAAATATGATCAAAGGATGTAACTTGACTTGCTCGTATGCTTGAGGATCTAACTCTTCAAATAAATCAGTTTCCCTGGAGTCGTCGAAACCTACACGCTAAAATGATTCAAATTAAAATAATATTCAAATAAATTCAAATGAACTCCAAATTGAATAATTTCAGTATAGATAGCTATATCTTGATTTTAGATGAATTAAGAAATTTGAATCACTGAATTCAGAGCTCGAACGAAAGGAAACAGGTCCTTTGAAGATTTAAATCTAAAGAATCTAACCTAAATTCATTTTTCCAGAATTAGCTATTTATTTATAAAAGAAATTCTAATTATGGCGTAAGCATGACATCAGTGGACAATTTCAGATTTTAATTGAATTATTTTCCTATTGAAAATCCTATTTAGCCTATGACATGTGGGCCTAGGGTCTATGGACCCGGTCCACGGTGGTCAACCGGTCCACGATGGACTTAGCTAGTGGAACGGTGGCGATGCTAACACAAGCGTACACACAACACTGACGAGGACAGGGAGCGATGAGCTGGCGCCACGTGGCGGTGCCACGCTGGCATAGACAGCGGCGCGCACGGGGGCCAAGGGTCCGGCGAGTCAGCGACGAGGTGGAGGGCGACGAGGCGCGCGCTAGGAAGAGGAGAGCGAGGGGAATACAGGGCTCCTCATGGAAGTGTCTAGCCAGCCAAGAATTGCTGGCGGTGAGGCAGTAAGAGGCGGCGAAGCGCGGGCAAAGGCGTCGGTGACACGGCGAGGTCTGGCGAGGTGCGCAACGGAAAGAGGAGGGAATTGGGGTTTATATGCTCATGGTGTCGGCGTTCAGGCGCAAAGTGGTGGCCGACGACGAGGTGATTTGCATCGGTGAGATGTTGTTGGTAGCGGTGAAGGAGCTCCGGTAGGGTTCCGACGGCACGGAGGAGAGCCTTGTGTAGAACACGTAGTGGCAGTGCCTACGGTGAAGACGATGAAAGCAGGGCGGCGTTGGCGACATCGGAATCGATGAAGAAAGCACATGCGGTTGGTGAGCTTCAATCTCAAAATCCGGTGAACTCAAGAGGATTGGGACTAGGTGAGTGGCGGGGATGGAATGAGGTGAAGGAGGCACGCTCGGTGACGCGACTACATGGCGAGGGCTTCACGGGAGTGAAGCTTTGGTGTTGAGGCGACGCGGCCGAGCACTAAAGAAGAAAGAGAAGAAAGTGGGCGGGGCGGCTTCGAGAGGAGAAAGAGAAAGGGGGAAGGGAGAGAGGAAAGGAGGAGGGGGAAAGCTTTTGCGCTTAAATAGAGGGGAAGGGGAGATGGTGAGTGATGTACGGGCGGTGAGCGGCGCTCGGGCAGAGAAGGTGACGCGGGTTGCGACCGGCAAGAGGGATGGGGCGCGGGCCAGCCGGGGGCGTGACGGTGCGGTGAACACATGGCGCGCACAGGGGCGAGGTGGTGAGTGGGGAGGAGGTGAGGTGGCACGCGAGGAGGAGGCAAGGCGTGGGCGTGGCACTCGGGCACACCGGGAAGAAAGGGAAGGAGAGAGAGACTACCGAGTGGGCCCCGTTTTCAAGGGAGAGGAAGAGAGGGAAGGGGCACGGGCTGGGCGCGGGAGGAGCTGGGCTGGGGTGTGGAAATAGAAGATGGGTCGAAAAGATTCAGCCCAAGAGTTTTTTTTCAAAGTTTGATTAATTTACCAATTTGAGAATTTCAATTAATTCAATTTAGCTTTAGAAAATAGCAAATAAAGTCCAAAAATTATGGAAAAAATTCACATAAATTCCTTGAGATATTATGGACTTAAATAAAATATTTATAACTTATAATTGGTATTTAATTTTGTAAATAATTCATTTTGGCTTTAACATAAATAGGGAAAAGCTTTTAAAAATTTAGAAAATTTAGATAACTCAAGGAAAATAATTAAATTTTATTTTTAAATAAAAATAAAAATTTGGGATGTTACAAGTCCCCCTCCCCTTGGTTCGGCCAAAATTAAAAAGGCCCAATCAGATTCGGTCATAGAGACCGAAATCGACTCCTATACGCGTTAAACTCTAACTCTGAAAGCAATAAAGATACATGGCTGAATATAGAAGATATATGGCCTAAATATAAGGCATGAAAGCCCATTTTTGGATCTAAACATCAATAATCAAATTCGGAATCAAATCCACCTCAAATTTGCATTCCAATTTTGGGCTGAAATTCGAAATCCAATTGGAGTTGATTTCGGACTCAGCTTGTATTTCATATTTGTGCTTGGATTTCAATGTATGTTGCTCCTCTTGGGCCGAATATGAAGTAGACTCAACTCCTTGGGCCGCATGCACACTCATGTCCACGCATGGACCCTCCATGCGCCGCCCCTTGGCCTCCTTCCTGTTCCTCTCAACTTGCACCATGTTGTCCTCCTTGTGCTTCCTTCTTCTCCCTTGGGCTAGCCTCCTACTCCTCCCGCTGGCCCGCACTATTTTTACGACATCTATAATACCTACCCTCACACAAGTAAAGTCGTAGTTGCATTCCTTCAAACAAAGTATAATTATCAACCTTAAGTTTAGTTTTGAACTTGTGATGAGGTTTGAATCTTGATCTATTGGTATATATGTCATTAAGATGGGGAAATCCTCATCAGGACCTGAGCAGTCTGACCGGCCTCTAGTTGGGCGGTTAGACCGGTGGCGGTCTCGACCGGCCGTCCGGCCCGATCCGGTGGCCATGGCGTGATCGATCGCGTGCTCGATCATTTATTGGCAAGCAATGATGATCGTGGGTTAGGTCAATTTTATGGGTTTCAGTGCATCTGTTGCATGATGCATGTTTTGAGTAACGTGGGTCAAGTTGCAAAGAACTTGTGCTCGGAATTGATTTATTAGTCTATTATTGTGCAAGAGGCTTGAAGGTCAACAACGAGGATGATCGGCTGGGCTAGGAGAACTGGGGTCCAAAACAATCAAGGATGTCGGGTAAAGTCATAGGACTCAAGCATGGTGCAAGATGGACAAGGATGACCGAACAGGAAGTTCGGTACGACAGGTTGCATCAAGCAGCGCGAGGTCCGTGCAAGTGTCATGGTGGTTTCAGTGGGAGGCGGATGGGAGAGACTTGCCGATATGAAGAGAACCATTAATCAACCTACACGTACTGAAACATGGAATTACTTCATGATAATTAGACTCAATCTTTGGAGAAGAATCGAAAAGGGGTATTTTGGTATCTTCACTAAAATACCATCTTGGTGATCTTTGGCAAAACAATGGTGCAAGACGGTGCAAGGAGATGCAGTTTAGATCAAGTGAAGATGAAGGTCACGAATATACGGAATCAGGAAACCCAGTTTGTCATCCATTTAAGAAGCATGCGTGAGTGTAGACCCATTTGTGTGTAGGTTTAAGGTGTACCATTAGAGTTTTCTCTCTAAACCTAGCCTCCACTATAAAAAGGAGATGTCCAAATTTGGAGTCTCTTATGCCTTCCAAGTGAAAACCTTAATTTATGATTTGGGGGAAAGTAGAGTAAAGGAAGCTAGGGTTTGTGAGAGATGGATTGATTGAGTGCTCAAATATTAAGCTTTTGTCCTTCATGGTGAAGTGGTTGTAAACCAACAATCTTCTCAAAGCAATCAAAGTAAGATTTCCTCAAGATGAGTTTCTTCTTATTCTTGCTTTCTTTGTTATAACTTTTGGGATTTTTCTTGTTCCTTTAGTTTTCTTGGTGTTCATGTTGTGATCTAGCTTAATAGGACATGTGGAAATACATCTAGAATCATCTTGATCACCACTCACCCACGAGCAAGTTTTTGGGTCAATGTTTGAATTTTATCAGTTCTTGTGCCCTATTGCCCTCATCTAAGAATTTCATGGAACCTTTGCTTAGACCTTTCGGTCGTTGATTGGAGTAGGTTTCTGACTTTGTTGATAGGCCATGGTTGAAATTTTAGGAGATTTGAATCACGGATCAAAAGTTGAGTCATTTTGTGATCTTCCCGAGCTACTTGGCGGTTAGACCGACCAAAGCCTGGTCAGACCAACCAGCCACGACAGTCAGACTGGCCTAGGGCTGTGTGAGGTGTTTTGTGTGTTCTTGTCTCGGGGATCGTCGATTCCAACACAATACTTCCACTGTGATTGTGTTTTGATCTTCATAGCTTCGATAGCTATCGAGAAAGGGTTGAAATCTATCAAGGGTTGAAAAAGAGGATAGATCCTATTCATCCCCTCTAGTTGTTGTTTTAGTCCAACAATCTTTTAAACTTGGGTGAGTCTAAAGCATTTGGAAAGTACATTAAGACTGTACATAATCCTAGATTTATACCGTTTCTAGACCAATAGCAACATGAGATCTAGTTAAATACTATAATAATTGTCATGCTAAATTAAAAGAACTCTTTAATACTTGTACATTTTTTGTGGCTTTAACCTTAGACATATGGAGTGGTCAGGCTAGAGAGGATTATTTTAGTATAGTTGATCATTATGTTAACGACAACTAGGAAATAGGAAAAAGAATTATAGGGTTTAAACTATTGATGTAGCACACAGAGGTGAGAATATCAGGACTGTATTATCAAAGTTGTGAAAGATTTCGGTCTTACAAATATATTTTTTAGCAATAACTTTAAACAGTGCATGCGGCGTAGGAGGGACGACTCATGTGTCTACGGAGCCCCCGCCGTAAACATGTGACAAGGTGTTGTTGCCCGAAGACTCTTCGAGGGGCAAGCTCACTATCCCAAACGAGCTCGCCACCCCCTCTGCCTCCTCCGCAACACGCCTAGTTGTCCTTGGCACCGTGTCCGCAGCACAAGACACAACGCGATCACCTGACGATGGGCTGCTAGATCTGGCACGCTCCACCCGCTCTAGGGTCCCCTGCGCCACCTTTCGCCGGCGGCTCACGCATCCACCCTCACGAGAGGGCCGCGCGCCACTAGACCAACGCAGCGCATGAGGTGTCGCGATCACCGACACCATCGCACTCCTCGGGCACGCGGGCTTGCTTCCTCCTACCCTCGTCCGGGTCTGGGCGCTTCACAAGACGGACCGCCAGGTCCACGTACGCGTGGCTCAGGCGAGCCTCCCACATGACTAGCCCGCACTTCACATGCTCTTCGCCAGTGTAGGGGCCCAAGAGCTGCTCCGCGGCGTGGGCAGCCTCGGGGTAGGCACAACTACCATGATACAAACAGACTTCGTCATAAAAATAAAAATAAAATATTATTAAAAAAATAAAAATCACGCGAAGGGTTGAACTAAACCTTCGCGACCTTCCATGGTGATCGTGGGGAGCCTGGACTTCGGAGCCCAAAGCTCCATGCTCCACCCCTGCGCCAAGGGCCAAACCCCGATGGCGAAGAACTCCTCCACGAGGTTTGGCATGGAGGACCTCTTTATCATATTCAACAGTAGGTGAAGGAAGACCTCCTCCCACGACGTGAGTGTGATCTCTGGGGTGGCGGTAAGCTGTATCAGCCCCCTACCCGATTGGAGGATGTCACATGCCGGAGAAGAACGGTAGAACCTCCTCTTGGTTCAATCAGTGTCCCAGCGGTTCCGCGCAGCCGAAGTGGGCACATACACCGCTCCTTCGGCTAAAAGTTGACGCTGCCAAAGTTAAGTGCCTCGCCTGTGCTCTTCTTCTTCTTCGACTGGCAGCGCCTGTCATGGAGGTAGGCGAACAGGCTCTCCTCGTTGCTCGTCGCCGCGGACCGGAGGATCCATTTGAAGCTGCCAACTTCACAAGGAAGTTGGGAGTTAGCTACGCTAACTCCACCTCGTAAAGTCAAAGCACCAAGAGGACCAGCTTCACGCAGGGGATCCAAGGCCAGCGTCAAAGAAGGCAACGAAGACCACAACTTCGTCCAGCCGAGGCGCCAACACCGTCTCCTACCCGGGGGCTCACACCTTCACGAGGCTCTCCAACTTCCCCTCCTCCACGAGGGTCTAGAGAACCCTCACTATCACGACAGACTTCCCGAGGTCACAAGTAAAGACCTCAGGAAGTCTGCTGTGATTGGAGCGCCTCGTCATAGCCGAAGCCCCAAAAACCTTACAATCCTGACTCTCAAGTCACAACATCACAAGCCCAGAAATAAGATCGTGCACAAGAAACTAGGGTTGGCAAGCGTAAGGTAGGGGCTGGGGAGGTGGTGGTTGCCCTCTATTTATACACGCATTAGGACCACAAGAGAACAGAACGGGGAAGCCGAAGAGCCACGGTCCACTCACCAGGTGACATGTGCCATGAGCATAGCATCCCCAACCAGCGGCATTATGGCACACGGCAACCAACGGCGGCCCACGCAATTCGAAGGCGTCATCAATGCCAACCAGTGGCATTATTGCGCACAACCAATGGCAACCCACACAATTCGAGGGAGCGCCATCAATGCCAGCTAACGACATCAAGGCGTGCAGTGGGAGGACCACACCTCGTGGGAGGACCCGCACAACGAACGCTTCGCCAGGTCTTCAACTAGATGGTGCAATAAGAGATGAACACATAGGCATTGGATGGTCACTTAAGTTTATTTTCTTCTCATAATGAATAAGATTTGGTTCACAAAAATTGTTGTTCAAAATAGTAAGCTTCAATTCATCTATGTGATCATAAGTTATGCATATTCGATACACATAAAATTGATTGTCTACACCATAACCACCAATCAAATTAAACTTATATCCAGGGGTATACACACTAGATAAGGATTTCAAACATGCGATTTCAGAAACTTTCTCCATAGCATGTGACAATTTCATCCTCAACATCACTAGCACTTACATAACCACCATCTTCTGTCGCAATGTACGCCCGCTGACTTGGGCAATCTCTCATGAAGTGACCCATCCCTTTACAACGGTGGCACACAATGCCTGTCGTACGGCCCGTGGAAACAACCGATGAGGAGCTCTGCGCTGGTGCCAGCACACTAGTAGATTTGCTCGTCTTGGGTGCGCGTGACGGTGGTGGCGGTGCTGCTGAACGCGCCTTACTCACAGAGGGGGTAGCAGATCGAAAAACAGGAGGTGGGGCTGTCTTTGCTTGTCCCGGCGTCGATCTCAATGTAGACATACTTCCAAAGTTGCTCCTAGTCCTTTTGTTGCCTACCCTGCAATTGCTTTTTTGCCAAACAAGCAAGCTGGAACAACCTATTAATATCATTATAGTCTTTGTAATCAACTATGTCATGAATCTCACGCCTTAAATCACCAAAAAATGAGCCATCTTATCCTCCTCATCCTCAACAATATTACAACGCAACAGTCCTATTTGTAGTTCTTGATAATATTTCTTGACGGATTTATTACCTTGGTCTAAGCGCTGTAATTTCTTACGCATATCATGTTTAAAAGCAGGAGGAATAAATCTAGCACACATAGCTACCTTCAATCTATCCCATGTATCGGGTGTTAAGCCAGAATTAACCACTTGATTCCACCAAATGATAGCAAAATCTTTAAATTCACTAGTAGCTTGTCTAACTCTATGCACTTCAGGAACTAGATGGGTATTAAATTTTTGTTCAACTGTCATCTCCTAATCTAGATAAATTTTAACATCATAAACACCCGTAAAAGATGGTATGGTAAATTTAACTTTAGCAAATGGGTCATCATTGACACGCGCATTGTCATGCTGAAAATTATTACCTCCCATACCGTACCGGTTGTGATGTGGGCGGTGTCGTTAACGTGCATCTTGGTCAGCAAACATAGCGCCGGTATCACGGTTCCTCCTCTCATTATCATCTCACTCCTCAAGATTTTGGGCTGCATCGTGATCATACTCACGTCCAATGTTTGGTGGCCGGTTCAACATTCTTTTCAAGGCGTGTAGTGAGCGCTGCAATATTATCGTTGATTGAGTGCTGCAATGTGATTGTGGTAGCTTGAAGCCTCCTGTCGATGGCCTCATTAATAGTAGTGTGTTGTTCATCAGACGTCTCACCTGTCATGGTTAGCAGAAAACAAAAGACAACACAAAGGTATTATCCCTATCAACTACTAGGTAATGAAAGGTGGAAACACACACTCTCAAGCGTCTTACCACACTCTTACAAGTGTTTTTACCAACGCAGCAGGTGGTACGACCGGTGGCTGGTTTGTGATACCGTGTCGAGAGTGGGTATGATTGCAAGAGGGAACCTGTTCTGATCAAGAGTAGGTGGAGCTCAGAAGGCACAATATGTAGCAAGGAGTAGCAAAAATCGTAATCTGATTAGCAAAGTTGAATCAGGGTTCAAACTACCTGTCATGGTTGCTGGTCTAAAAAGTGTCCCTAGCCCTAGCACAACACTGATCGATAACAAGGACTGGATACAAAGAATTCAAAGGATGCAAGGCTGGGAGTGGTCGTAGACCAACTAGGGGTGGTCGATTTGCTTCTTCTTCTTCTTTTCTTGATTGCCAAAACCCAACCTAGGGTTCCCTCTCTTCTTCTTTTTTGACTGCCGAAACCCAACCTAGGGTTCTTTTGTTTTGCGAATGTGACCTTGACTCAAAACTCTTCAAAACCCTCTTCTGGGTCTATGGATATATATGGGTCATAAACTTTTTGTAGAAGGCAGGGGTATACAGGTAATTAAAAGATACTCTCTCTCTCTCTCTGAACTTTGGCTATGGAAACTCTTCTCGGACTTTGTGTGGTAGGCACGATATGATGAGTACGTGGGGGTGTCCAAGAGCAACAAGAAACAAATATGGTGGTCGGGGCGAAAACGAGTAGATAGTCAAACCCGAGTAAGTGGTCGAATCCTACTAGGTGGTCGAACGCGAGTAGGTGGTCGAACACGAGGAGGTGGTCGAACTCGAGGAAGTGGTCGAAAGGGGGTTGTTCGAGTAGGCGGTGACGCAACCAGGATGGGTGGTGGCACGATGGGCGACGGTGTTGACTAGAGACCAAGAACACGACTCTAAACTAGCAACACGACTTAGACAAATAACACTAATTCAACAACGCGAAACAAAGAACAAAAATTGCAAAGGCACAATGGGTGATGTGACAGCGGAAGAACATGACGAACAAAAATATTTTGTGGGGCAATTTTATGGAGCTTTAAGACGATGGAAAATAACTAATTTAACAGGGAGAAAAATTATGATTACCTAACAGGCAACTTTAGCTCTGATACTAACTGGTGTGTCGGTGGCCTGATCTTCCGAAAGGTACTGATAAGTCGATTGTGGAGAACTCAATGTTGATGATCCGAAGGCTCCGACCAGAACAGATCAAACCTCCTGCAATGACTACACCACTGCTCCGATGGTTATCAACCGTGCCGAACACGGTTGACCTCGCCAAGAAGGCTATCTCCTACATGCGAATCGAGAACACAAGCAAGAAAGTAGAAGATGCAATCTGATATTGTATTGCGAATATAGATGAAGTACACAATGTGGGGTTCCTCAACCGAACGTGCGGCTAGACTGCTAAGCAGAATAATCTCAAAGAAAAACCAATGTTAAACTATGACGGCTACCGTCTATATATAGGGGAACGTGAGGAGGTCGACCTAGGGTTGTGCGGCCGCGGGAAGAGGCGTACACAACCTGGACTCCGAACTCGACACGCTTACATGGCCCTATTAAGTCCAAAAACGGTGACACAACACCTTATTAACTATTCATGTCACGTATCTATGTCGAAGACCTAGTCGTAGGACTGGTCCTGGGGTGGTCTTGAGGAGTCCATGCTATCTCTGGTCATAGATTGTGTTCAACGAGTACTATGCTTGCTTCTCTGGTCGTGGATTGCTCCCATCGAGTTCTGGCTCGCCGAGTACTGGTGAAACTGGTCGTAGGACTTTCTGAAGTGGTCGTAGACCCTGCGAAACGGTTGTGGACCTTCTTGAACTGGTCGTAGTCCTAGATTCCTGATAAATAAATTGACGCATACGAGCTCTTGTAATTGGAATAGTAAGCATAGCAAATGTGGTTGTATCCATAGGGGTCATGTCCTCATCACGTAAGGTAGGGGCTGGGGAGGTGGTGGTTGCCCTCTATTTATACACGCATCAGGACCACAAGAGAACAGAACGGGGAAGCCGAAGAGCCACGATCCACTCACCAGGTGGCACGTGCCACGAGCATAGCATCCCCAACCAGCGACATTATGGCACACGGCAACCAACGGCGGTCCACACAATTCGAAGGGGCGTCATCAATGCCAACCAGTGGCATTATTGCGCACAACCAATGGCGACCCACATAATTTGAGGGAGTGCCATCAATGCCAGCTAACGACATCAAGGCGTGCAGTGGGAGGACCCGCACAACGAACGCTTCGCTAGGTCGAAGGGGATGGTGTGCTTGGACCCTTGGAAAAGGGTGTGATTTCAGCCATGACGAAGAAGGACCTTGACCGCGGGGAGCTTGTCATAGGGGCGGCCCCACCATCCCCGCGCGACCCGGTGAAGACCGCAAGACCTCCCCCGAAGGCCCTGCGACCAGAGGCGCGGCCCAGAGCCCGCTCGAAGGCCACTAGGAGGACCGTAGGGGGCCTCTCCGAGGGTACCGGTCATACCTTCGGGAGGCTCCGAGGGTGGTGCGAATGCCCCTGAAGGGTCACCGAGGCGCCACGAACCCAAGAGTCAGGGGTCTCTGGGCGACCTCAGGGGTGCCGAAGGGTGTCCGGGGCCCCTCGACTGAGGACATCTTGCATGTTGCGAAGGGCAGAGAGCACCAGTAGACCAAGCGTGCCAGCTGGATCAACCAAAGCTAGAGAGGTCCACCATGAGCTAAAGGCTACACATAGGAAAGAAAAAGGCCCTACAACTCCTATAAGCGTATGCTATTTTTAGTGTTAGATCTATAATCTCATATACCCTGTCGGAAGGCTATAAATAGCCTTCCCCATGTAATAAAAGATACCTTTTTTAGGTTAATCAATACATATTTACTTCTCCAGACAATCCCCTCTCCAAGGATCCCCTGGCCCCCCTCGCAGATACCGGGGGTCCCCTTTTCTACTGTCTAGCCATTCTTGCTACGACAAGTACATACATTTAATGCTTCTTGCTACATCAGCGATGCCCCTATCATATTATTAATCTTATAGTTAAATGTGGTTTAAAGAGGTTGAAACTGTACAATAACGCTTTCCACGATGCAATATCTTTCCTGAATTATTATAACCAACAAATAACATCATATAAGAACTTTTGCATTGCAATGAATGTATGTCCAAGAAAATTTTGTTTAGATATGCTAGTAAGATGTAACTCTATTTACATGATGCTTAAGAACCTTTTACCCTATAAAAGTACATTTTATGTTTTTATTCACACGCACTATCACTGCCATGGCGGTAATACACTATTGAGTAAGCAATATTGGTTTGTTGCTGAAAAGTTATCATCGTTTTTAGAACTTTTTTATGATTCCACTGTTCCGTTATCCTAGAGTGTATTATCCAACATCTCCTTTAATTGTACATCATATTCTTGAAATTGCTAGCCACTTGAAGGTTCATAAAAATAAAATAGTGTTACGAGAGGCCATCACTACTATGAAAACTAAATATTTAAAATATTAGAAAGATATCCCATATGTATATGCATTTATTTTAGGTCCCAGAGTTAATCTTTGAGGATTCACTAATGTTCTCCAACTTCTGGGTGAGGCTACATGTATACATTATTCTAACTATTTTTCAGATGTTCATAATAAATTATTCGATGTTTATCAAAAGTACGAACTAAAATTTTAGGAAGTTCGCTTTCAACGACCTCCACCACCACCCACCACAGATAAAAAGAAAACCTTGTGGGGAAAATATGGGGTGCACGTTCTTCCTCTAGGGGTTTAAGTTCCACAACATCAAGTTTTGAAGGACACAACACCCACCATAGTCGTGGGGAATTATTCACATATCTGGATAGCGATACTGTGGATTATCAGGAAGAATACTTCAATATTTTGCAATGGTGGCATGAGCATAAGATAACATATCCAGTGCTATCCTATATTAGCATGCGATGTGTTAACTATTCATGTTTCGATGGTTTCTTTCGAGCGCTTTCAGTTTTTCTAGAAGAATATTAGAGGAGAGAAGAATATGTCTAACGAGTGAGATGATGGAAATACTTCTAACTGTGAAAGGCTAGAAACAAACTGATGGACGTGATCAACACTGTAGAAAATACAGAGTTAGCGGACGCGTTCGATAATATTTACCTAGGTAACGACCTTTAGAATATCGATGTGTGCAGAGTTATAGACTATACTCTTTAGAATACCTAAAGGGCCAAGCCCAACAAACGGCAAAGAGAATAGAAAACGCATGTCATGTGCCATTGTGCTATAGTCCGGATTTATTTATCTTCAAATTCATCAGCCGTATTCGCATGACAACGATCAAAAGTCAAACTTATCATTTTACACTGGATTTTTTCCGTAAAGCTTGGCCGAATTCCAGTTGGTACCGATCGTAATGCCCAATGAATTTCAGTGGTGCAAATAAATATTTGATAAACATTACCAAATTCTGTCAAGCTAGCTAAAAGGTGCACTTCAAACATTTTGTGTGTGTATATTCTACATGTAAAACAGTAAATAGAATATCCTAAGTAAAGTTCTATACGCCCAGCTCTATTTAGAGTTCGGGTAGAAACAATCATACTTTTTTAACCTCAATTTTTTTTGAACCTCGAAATACAATCATACTTGACTACCGTGATTACCATTTCAGTGCAAAAACAGCCACGAACGTGAAACTAACGCAACTTTACCAACTTATAAATTCTCACCAAACTTAACCTACCCGCTGATTGTGCTGCCCGTATTCGAAGATGAAAACAAACCAAACAAAACCCGTGGAGAGTCCGTGCGACTCGAAGAAACCCCGTGCCGTAGCCGTTCCACAGCTCCTATCCGCATCCGGCCGTCCGACTCACCCCGCCCCGTAATCCATCCCGTTCCGTTCCACGAGTCGCCCCGCTGTCCCCTGCTCTCTCTCTCTCTCTCTCCCCCTTCGATTCGAACTCTCTCGCCTCTCCCCACAAAACCAAACCCACAGATGAAGGGGGCGAAAAAAATCTCACCACGCCGCAGCCAAATCTAGGGTTGCTGCGCTCGCCCATGGCCGACCCGCCGCCCGCGGACGCGCAGCCGGAGCAGCCCCCCGCCGCCGAGAATCCGACCGCGGCGCGGCTGACGCTGGAGCACGAGGAGGCGGCGGAGATGGGGGAGGAGATGGAGGAGGAGATGGAGGAGGAGGAGTACGTGAGCGACCCCGACGACTCGCCGCTCCCGGCCATGCGGCGCCGGGAGGCCAGCGACGACGAGGGGTCCGAGGAGGGGAGGCGCCCGCCCAGGGCGCGGATCGGGCCCGACCACGATGATGACGGCCAGGGCGCAGCGGAGGTGTACGAGGACGAGTTGGACGGGGAGGAGGAAGCGGAGGAGTACTACGATGATTTAGGAGAGGAGGAGGAGGTGGGCGAGGGGTTCGAGGAGGAGTACGATGGCCGCGCGGTGCAGCCCAAGGAGGCCGCCGGTGGCCCAGGCGAGGAGGGCGAGAAGGCTGGGGAGGAGGGAGCGGAGGTGGATGCCGAGAGGGGGGACGGGGAGGAGAAGAAGGAGCACGAGCCGTTCGCGGTGCCCACGTCCGGTGCCTTCTACATGCACGATGACCGCTTCCAGGAGGAGGGCCGCGGCCGACGCAGGTGTGGCTTCATAAAAACTATACCTTTACTTCTAGCTCATATATTCTGTAGAATTGCAATTGTTCTCGTGTAGTTTGACTTTGGTGAAGCCAGAGCTTTGTTAAACTTTAATAATGGGGACTAAAAGTTAGCGTAGACGGCTTCGACACTAATGGTAATTGAGAGAGGGTTGTGTTTGTATCATCTGCACATCAGACAAAACAAAGCGCTGTCATGAGCGCAAACATCCCGTAAAAAGTGATAGCTTCAGCTTTGGTGAAATAGGATATCAATTATGAGCTTCCATCATTCTACTTACTTCTTTTATATGATGTTTATTGCGCTCCAAACGACAAATCCTCATTGTGATTGAGATGTAATTCAGAGGATATGAATCCAGAGAAAACATGAAAATTTTGAATGAGGTCATAATGTCAAGTACTAATCCACAATAAGGGACCAGAAAAAACCAAAAGAAAAATCTGGATCAGGAAGTCATACATAAACTATTTTCTAACATTCAAAATCAGGCACTTACTGCTAAACACCTGTTGTTTGCTGAGAGGCGATGCAGGCATTTGCTCCACCTTGGTGCTTACTGCTACACACTTGTACTATATCTCTATTTGATAGTTTCTCAGAATTGTTTATTATTTAATTTGGTTGCTTAAGACGCTGGGATGGTAGTGGAGAGTAGCTAGAGAGAATTGTGATTGGGAAGGGTAATGTTAGTTTAGGGCTAGAGTTACAGGGGGACAATGCTACCAATGTTTGATGTTAAGTATGTACTCTATGCGTATTTGTAGCTATCCAAGGTGGGTTTTGCTAGGACAAACTGTCAAGGGAATTATGACTTCATTTTGTGCCTTGAGAGGGTGTCATCAAGGCTGCCTTAGGCATTACAATATGCAGGACAGAGGTTTCAATAGATTCAGATGGTTAACCATTACTTTTAGTAGAATGGAATGACTGTGGTGGACTGGTGGGCACACAGTGTTGGAAACCTTGTAGAGTTGTAGCTATAAATATCCGCATGTGTTCTTCACAGGGTTCAGGCGTTCAGCACACACTTCTAACTTTTTCTGGCAAAATTATGTCAGCATTGTTGATATGATACGTGGGAAGAGCGAACTGTGAGCTAACCTTTTGTTTGTCTGCTAATGGCTTTCAGTCCAATTGCCAACTGAACATGCTCAACCTACTTCTGCGGTTCTGCCACTGTATGCTTTCAGCTTCTTGAGTCAATATAGTGTTGTATTTTCCCCTGCAAACTGATCCTTAGGTTGGCAAGGGTCCAGTGACTATAGTGGCTATAATAAATCTATGGGTTCATGTTGGTTCTTGTCATGGTTTTGACCCTTATTTTTGTAGTTTCTGTTTAGTCAATTTACTTCGTTTGCAGGCTTTGTCATCATAACAGCGTTTGAAATATTGAGTAATAGTGGCTGTAATTAATGCTTTATCTGCAATTGCGCTGATCTTTTCTTTTTGTTTTAACCTAGGCGAATGTTTGGTGGGAGGAAGCTATGGGATGCAAAAGATGATCAAGCTTGGGTGCATGACAGATTTGAGGAGATGAACTTGCAAGAGGAGCGTTACGAAGTAATAACTCATTACCTTTAATGTGCAAAAGAAAGTTTTTTCCCCGTTAAGCCAATATTGAGGTGAAATCTCTGTATTGCAGGATAAGCTTATGTCAAGAGGTCGTTTTAGAGGTCGTGGTGGTGGAGGTAGAACCCGAGGCACTGCTCGTGGGTTTTCCAGGGGTGGGAAGTACCAAGGTTATCATGAAGATGGCAACAACCAAAACCGGCCCCAAAAGGTTGTCAGAGGCAGAGGACCTCGGCGTTATGAAGCTGTTGCAAAGAACAACCGAGAGGTTGTTGGATTCCAACGTAAACAGTAAGTGATAAATATCTTGGGACAATTGATCATAAATAGGTATGTTCAATACTGCAGCTTTGGTTGTGATGTTTTATTCTCACATAATTGTCTTACTACTTCTTCAGACCAGCAAGATCTCGACAACCTGCTGCAAATGCTGCAGTCGTCAGAGAGTCTGGCCAAATTTCAAATGCACAGTCAGAAGCAGGTCCTCCTAAAAAGAACATTGTCAGTTCAAGCTTAAATTCTGCGTCACCACCCTTTTATCCCTCTGGTGCATCCAACCAAGATTTCTCTGTGGCAGTTCAAAGAAGGGACATACAAGCAGGAGGTTCCAATAAGGTTCATCCATCTTCCATGAAGATGGATGACAACTTGAAGCTACAATCTGGTCAAGTAGTTAGAGGGAGAACAGCAATGGATTATGGTGGACGGGAAAGGTTTCATGCTGAGGGTTCTGTTAGACCATCTCCTGCAAGGATAGCAGGAACACCATTGAATCCATCAGGAGTTACAGCATCATCAGTTAATGCTGGGCAATCCCCTATTGTCAGGGCTCAAGGGGGGAATTCAAACATCGGGATTCCTTCAAATAATCAGCCTACTTCATCGCTTCACCAAACCTCGAGGATTTCCACACAACAGCAAAATCACACCTCAGTCATGCACCAAAAGTCAGGCCAAGTACCTAATCAATCTGCAATGAGAATACCAACTCAGCAGTTAAGCCATCGGACTGGCAATTCATCACCAACTGCTCAGCATCTACGTGTTAGATCAACTGAAAGTGGTGAGAATGGTTCATATCCTAGTTCAAATAAATCCAAGACTCTATCATCTGGGGTGGAAAAAACCAACAACCAGGAAACCGGAAGGGGCTCCTTTATGTATGGTGGAGCCCAGGTTCTTGGGGCTGCTGGAGCTTTTGGTCTTGCCCAGGGCGAGCAAAATTTTCCTGGAACTCCAGCTCTCCTGCCAGGTCTGCTTCCTTAATCATTCAATTGGCCTAGTTTTCTTGTAATAATTTTTATTATCTTTCTAATGAAATCACTTGAACAAATATAATTTCCTATTTGTCCTTTATGCAGTGATGCAATTTGGTGGTCAGCATCCTGGTGGGCCTGGAGTTCCTACTGTTGGTATGGCCCTCCCTGGCTATGTGGCTCAACAGCAGCTGGGAATGGGAAATAACGAAATGACATGGTATACTTCACAATGCCTTGCTAGATTTGCAATTCTGTTTGTTAGATTTTCATTCATGTCTACGAAATAATGTTTGTTGTGGTGTTACTTGCTGTAGTCCTGCAAGGAGTTCGTAAGACAACAAATAGATTAAACCCAGCTGTATTTGCACTTGTTTCTCACAACTGACTACATTTTTCTTAAAATATGTTTTTATTTCATTAAACTATGACAGTGAGTTGACATGTTGCTAACACTACTTTCACTTTCTTGTACTTGAAAGATAGTATGAAAGGGATATTTAAATTGCTTCACAATGTTTGTTCATCGCACATATACACTGTTTTTTGTTGCTTCTTTTTTTTTGTTGTTGAAAGTCTTAATTGGAATTTTCATGTATTTTTATAGCTCTTTCGATTTGTTGCCCTCCTGGACTCTGGCATGAATTTGTCTTCCTTGTCTTAACTAGATTGCCGACAATTGCCCTTATATTTTCTGCATGATTTTTGGTCTCTTCCTTACAACACTTTTTAAATGTTGGTAATAGGTTGCCAGTATTGGCTGGTGCAGCTGGTGCTTTTGGAGGATCATATCCACCTTATATTGCTCTTGATCCGGGCTTTTACTCTAGGTCTTCAGGACAGACGTCATCGTCAGTTCCATCCAGGTAATTCTAGTGTTCATTAAGTAAGACACAGTTTGCTCTTTGAGTCGGGCACATCTAGAATGTGCTGGCTTCACTTATGGTACGCTGTGTTAGCAATCACTTGTAGATGGGAACTGTTTGCAGTGCTCACAAGTTTTTTTTCTCTACCCCTATTTCTGCGTGACTATTTGGCTTTGTATTTGTTGCATCATCCATGAAGTTTTCTGGGTATTAAGAAATATTTATTTATCATTACAGGGAACCTAGTGCTAACAAAGGAACTAAATCTCCTCCTCGAAATGGTAAGTTGCGCTGCACCCCTATTATGCCATACTACTCATCATGAACTCTTAGCTCGTATTACAACTTGTTTTGCTTTCATAGATAATTTGTCTATAACTTGCACTGCAGATATTGTGAATGAAGAGCTTGATCAGCGCCAGAACAAGCCTAGGAGGCAAGACACTTTTGACATTTTGACTTTCGAAATTTTTCTGGTGTTTTATTGTTTTTTGTACAACAGTTGTTAGCTTACGTATGTACTCTTGGTACTGCAGATACTCGGAGATGAACTTCAGTCAGTGAAGCACCATGTAAGGTGAATTGCATCTTAATAAGCTCCTTATGGTCAGTTACATATTGTTTCTGATATTACTTATTGATTTCTTTTCTGTTCTATAAACTCACTTGTGGCATATGCTTATGCAGGCCCTATTTTAGGCCCATTGTGATCTCCGGTTTTGATCTGGAGCACTTTGGGTGGCTTCTTGTCCTAAATTATGTTAGGTACCGTCCTATTTTGTCATTTTTTAATCCCTTGCTAATTGTACATGATACATAAATTTGAGTGAACAGCATATATGGCCGTATTCCACTCTTCGTAATTTTAAGTGCAACATCACTACACACCCCATTGTATGAATAGTTTTGTTATTTTTTCTTTCCAATCCTAGTTATTTCTTTCTCAGATGAATTACTAACACATTGATCATCAATTTCTAGAATGTTTTTTTTTGGCAAAAAGACATGCTTAGTTGTCAGTAGAGATACCTGATTGATCTATTGGTGGTGGTTTTGATTTGATTGGAATGTATCAGCTAGCTATCGTGCTTCCCTTTTTTGATGAATAACACTTGTTCCAGTCTGATTTAGATGTCATTTTAGCTCACATAGAAGTATAGAGCAAGGAAAGAATTATTACCTCAATTTTTTTTTACATTTGCTTCCCAAATTATTACCCCTTGTCTATTTGGAGGGAAAAGTTGCTATAAAAGCTAAAATGGTAAGTATTTGCAAGCCCAAACAACTTCACTAAAATGACATCTAAATTGGACCGGAAACAGTACTATTCTCTAGAACCATTCTTTTGTATACTTTTGATTGGCATTTCAGCATTTGATAGAATATCACATTTCTTTTCGGTAGTTTTCTGCCTTAACTGGATTAGTATTTTGCACCTGCCAGGTCTTATAAATGCCTGTTCGTGGTGGAGTTGTCTGATGGGGTCACTTCACAGCAGAGCAGGGGGGGCATTTGTTGCTTGAATTATTGTAAGCCTTTGTTTAAGAGTAAAACTTCAGAAAATGTGCTTTCAGTTTTGATAACAATGTGATTGGCGGCATCATGAATTTTTAGGTTTTGCTCGGTCCTGATGCGTCTAGAAATGTCAAATTCGTTGGTTGCGTCTGAAGATGTGAGCGGTTCTTGAAGAGAGCTTGGAATAATGATCTGCGTTTGTTGATAAAGTGGATTTTTAGTACATCTTGTTAGTGACTGCAGTTTTGTGTCAGTCTGATGTACCTACTCTTATAGTGGTATTTGCATGAGCAAGCAGCTTTTTTGCTGCAGTTTGTATCATTTGGAATATGCGGAAATGTGGGGTGCGATTTGTGACAATTTCCAGCTTGATTGAGTGTCCAGTCAGTTTGATTCCATTTTGGTAGCATTACCTTTTACTGTATTTGTTTGTTTATCCATTGATCTTATTATGGTTTCTGAGGTACAATTGAAGTTGTGAAGACGCTCACAAGCCAAAACAGGTACCCCAGAAAACAGCAATTGTGCCTCTGACTGGGATCACAAAACCGGTTCGAAGTACTGGTTCTCAGATGGATCGAAGTATTCAAAGGAAAAACTGAGTACTGAAACCAGTCTGTTTCTGAGAATCTTCGCAAGAACAGGATTAAAAACCCTGACTGTCAATGAATCTCTATGGTTGTTCTATGTTCGGAATGCGCCCTTTGCTTTTGCAGAAGACTGTTAGTTATGGCCGCGAAATCGTCGTACAGCATTGACTGATTTCCGTTGGAAGGGGAGAAATGTGTTCCCTCATATTCTGTTACTGTTAGCCACCCTTTATAACCAATCGTCATCTTTTTCTGACAAGGCAGGCAAGGTAACTTTAGAATGCGTTTAATCACCTTTTAAAACTTTAACCTCTAATATACAAAAAAAGTATTTGGATTTGTTATTTGAAAATGACATGACTAGATTTGTTATGAAAAATACTTTCACATCATTACTTTCTAAATAATTTTTGTTAACATATAATTAGAAAAAAATAATGTTCAAAGTTATGTACCAGAGATCGTGTCAATAAAAAGAACAGAGGTATATAGATGCTTCCATCATCAATTTTTTGCTTAGTACGTAGTGTTCTATAGGTCACCCAACGCCAACCCAGACGACATGAAAGGTCCAGGGTGAGATTTCCTCGTACTAGTCGGTAATAGGCTTGTCTAATCGTTTCAACTAGCAGAGTAGTTGGACGGATGGATCTACCGTTGAGCTTCTAAGAACTTTTGTATTCCCTGGTGGTTGATCTGACTGGATTTTCCTCCCTGCATCTTCTCATAGTCATACCCCTCTAGAACATCGTCTTGTTTCAACTGTAGTTCTGAAAAACCAATACAATAATAATATTGGAGAAGGATTGCCATTGGCTGTCTGATGCATGTAGATTAGGAGCTCACACATATGCCTCCTGCACCTCTGCTAGACTGCTACAGTCTATATATAAGTAACTTTTGATTGGTCTGATCAACTGCTTGGTGTTTATGCCTGGGAGATCCATATGGCTGCAAGTGGTTTCAAGAAAGCTTTGCGTTGGTTTCCGCGTTCCTCTGCAGGTTCTCGGGAGGAAGACGAAGACAGCAATGAGAGGAACGGATTGCTGAGGAGCCACTTGGATCAGGTTGTGCCGGTTACAGATCTTGATGAGCAACCCAAGGCGTTAGCTGTGCATGTGGAACCAAAGGTGATCTATGCTTGCGATTTCTGAAGCATTTTCTGGTCTTACGTCTCACTCAACTTCTGGCATGGTGCTGTTTTCTTGTACTGGCACAGACTGTGGCCCTGAAGGTGTCCATGCACTGCCATGGCTGCGCAAGGAAGGTCGAGAAGCAGATTTCAAAGCTGGAAGGCAGGGGAATTACTATTGCTTCGCAAGCAACTGATCGAACATTTGATCCAACACCACTGAATAAGCTGGGCGGTTCCATTATGGGGTGTAGGATGAAAGCACTCACGTGATCATGTTTGGATGCAGAGTGTTTATATGTGGATGCAAGTGCTCGATCGCTCGTGACAACAATTCTGAGTTTTCTCTACTGGATGAACTTGTGCATGGCATATGCGGACTGGACACACGGGTTGTTGACTCGAGTGAACTTCCTGGAGTATGTCCTTCAAAGTGGAGCATTTGTCCTTCAAAGTGGAGCTGGAGAGCAAGAAGGTGACTGTGGTGGGGAATGTCACCCCCATGGAAGTCCTGGAGAGCATCTCCAAGGTGACGAAGTATGCACAGATCTTGGCGGTTCCCTAGTAATCCGGTACCGCGGTAACTGTGAATGTGCAATGCGTATTACATGATAAATTGATAATAAGTATCGCTCCATAGCAGAAAAATGTCGTGAATGCGCTTGTAAGAGTACTGTCTCTTCAGTCTGATTCTGAAGAAGTACAGTCTCTCGTTTGGACCAAACTCAGTTACCGGAAGCAATGCTTTTGTGCAGAACAGAGAGACGAAAACCACAGGGGAAAATAGATGTCTGGGTGGTGGATACCCATACGAAGATCCGATTAAACTATCAGCAACGCAAATACTTATTTGAGTTCAATCACGAGAACACATGATAAGACCCGCTGTAAAACGAGCAACCGTCGTGCTACCAACCAACCGATCGACCAATAACGATCCAAATACATAATCGGGAATAATCACAAAAACACACGTAAATTGATAGAGAAATTTTAAGGTACATTGTACCGGTAGTATACGGTGGTAGTATAAATCAAATCTTAATACTGATTCGTTAAGAGTATAATAAGCTTTTCTTTGTATTTATAATTTTTTACAAAGATATTATGGACTTTTCCAATTAAAGTTGAAAATATTATTATTGTGTCATGTGATCTTCGTATAGGCAATTACAATTCTACCACTCTTGAGATTATACTACTCATGCTAACAGATGTAGTATAACTAAATCTTAACTAATCTAAACTATTAGAATTGACGAACCATATTAAATTAAATGCACCGAATATGATAAGACCTGCTGAGAGAAGAGAGAGATCGATCTTTCCAGCTGGGGTTGTCTGCAAACGAGACCAGCCGGAGCAGAACCTTGTAGCCGCAGGGCCGTCAAGGACATGGCCATTGCTCTGCATTCCGAGCTCGATCGGCATCGTGAAATCTGACCGGGGCCGGCCGATTCATAGCCATGCGCGAGAGAAGGCTGTCCGTAGCGTCAGACGTTGCACGGGGATCGAGCTAGCACACGACATTTGAGGGTGTTCGATCGGGACCTGCATCCATCCATCAGCAGGCCACTGTTGGTTGGGTGGATTCAGGTTGAGGATTCCTTGCACTACACTAGGGTATGTTTGGATCCTGGGCAAGATTTTTTTGGCCGCGGGCTAATTGTTTGGAACGACCAAATTATCCTTGGTTTATAGGGATAGGTAGCTGCAATATAATGGGCTAGAAAATGCACGCTTTCAGCGAAGAGCTAAATCAGCTCTCTCTCGACGGTAAGGTTCCGTTGTGTGAGAAAAAGGTGGACGAGATCAGACAATTTCCTCTCGATATTTGTGGGCTGCTTGTCAATGAATAATCCTGCCCTCAAAAGTAAAACAACCAAACAATAATCCTGACAAGGATAGCTTAGCTCAAGCTAAACTATAGCTCCTCTAAGCAAACGAACCAAACACACCATAGATGGTGCAGAGGCCTGCCTACTAGTAGAAGTTGATAACTAGGCAGGGATTAATTCTTACTAGTAGAAGTTGATAACTAGGCAGGGATTAATTCTTCTTCTTCTTCTTCGTTCTCCTCCTCCTCCCGACGCTGCAGCTGCACAGCTTGGTCCAGCGAATGGCTCTCTCAATGCATGCCTCAGATGATAATCTCATCCAAACCGACACCATATACATATCCATTGGGATTTTGGAGTTAGTAGCGATGTCACCGGCCGGCCATCCATTCCGGCCTATGCACGTTAAAAACATCTGCCGTTCCTAATCGAGCTATGTATTGTCGGACTCGGATTTTCTAATCCCGAATCCTCTGTAAAAGTATTGTGCTATTCCCTGAATCAGTATATAACACTCACAGATACATCACTGAATCATCTCATATATGGCTTAAAATCATACCATTCATTAATTTAACACATCAGAGTTTACATAGACCGCATCAGGTCAAATTTTACAAAAAGGGCCAAACAGGCCAAATGATTACATCACAAAAGTAGCGGAAGCGACAATGGAAGCAAAAAGGGTGAGGACACATCTCTCCACAGACAAGCGACTGGGGAAACATGTGTACATCCGATATTACCCAAAACTCAGATAATATGGGATGCACCTAGGTACCAGCGGAGTCAGCTAGACTGGGGCGAGACCTAAACTACAGAATTTATACTACTCTTCAGGGTTCCCTTGGCCATCAACTTCGGAATTCTCGTAGTAGGCGTAGTCTCCTTGCTCCATATCATCTGGAGGGTTTGGGGGAGGAGCGAGAGTGAGCACAACTACCGTGCTCGCGAGCCAACACACAGTATGCAATAGTATACATGCAAGGCTTAACAAGGATGGCTCAGGTTCTTTTATTTGCTAAAGCAATATTTTCAATTATCATCAGTACAAATCCCTATGACTTAGCATTTTAAACAAATTGTATTTTCATTAAAGAGAATAAGTGCAATTATTAAATAACAGTAGAGGTTACCTCCACCTCATGCTAAGTTTTGATAGCGGTTACTTCCACCGATTATCAACACTGGGTAAGGCTACCCAGGAAAAATCCAAAACAAGGGCTAGATGAGCCCAACACATTTCCATTCCACCCACAAAGGTTTTTGAAATAGAACTAATTCAGGTTAAGTTCCCATGTCCGCCTTTGACCGTAGGCGCGGCTGTTTAAACAGTTTAGACTCTGCAGAGGTTGTACACTGTACCCACAAGAGATAATCATACTTGTTACCCCACATGATTCCTTAGTCATGTAGTTGAGCGATCGTCACAGTAACGTTTCAAACTACCTTGCCTCTTCCGTCATCTCACCCCTATGGCCAATTCCATAAGTTGTGTGGGATGCTTACCACAATGACTAGCGCAGCTGGCCCCGGCCACAACGACTAGCGCAGCTGATAACTTCACCGTTTTCGGTGTCCCATTCAAGCTAGCATACGTCCTGCCGCTTGCACACTTCTAAACACCAGTTGTGAGATTTCATTAGGGTTCAATAATTTTACTAAGCCAAGTTGCACTTTGCAGACTTGCGGTTGTACTTGTTTTACACAGAAGGTCATGACAAGATTAAGTCCTTAATTCATCTGGACGGTTCATACCACATACCAACCATTCTCGTGCTACGTCCGCACCCACCACTCTTTCCATCCGTCCAGATGTGGTACTAGCAAGTTGTTTAGGGTTTTGGGAAGGAAAACCAATTAACGCAACACACGAGTCATCTACATCTAGTGACGGCCCAAAACCATTTTTCATGTTTAAAGGATGATGATCGGGACATTTACTGTCCCGGTACTTAAGCAAGACTAGCATAGCGCTTAAGTACAACCTAGGCTAGTATTTACCATATATTTACTAGGGTGACAAAGAATACTGTATTCGATTTATCAAAGGATGGCTTAATAAGTAATTAATCAGCAAATGAGTATTTAACTACCTTAAGCTTTTACATATCATTGGTTACAGAATTAAAGCATGCAACTTTGATATTTTAAATAAATATAATTTGCATAAAATGTAGGCTCAAAATGATCAAAGCATTGACTCGCCTGGGTCAGATTATCGTGGCCTTGACCTTACTCAGGGCCTTCTCTGCCAGGGGTATTGAATTCCGGGTCTGCGTCTTTATCCGAATCTTGATCCTGCTTGAGTCGCTGCTTCTTCTGGACTCCGACTCCTAATTACACGATACAAGCAAGAACAACAAATAAATCCAAAGAACTTCCAAAAGACCAAATATAAACAAAGAACTTTAAATAAGTTTTGCGATGAACGAGCTGAAGAGACAAGATTTAGCGAGGCGGTGATGTTTGACAAGGTCAAACGATCAGCTGAGTACACGAGACAAGGGCGGAGATACTCTGTCGAGGGAAACAAGGGGGAAACAAAGTCAAAGAATTACTGCAGGGATACTCCACTTCGGATACCGCTGATCGGGCAAGATTAGGATACACAATAATTTGCCGGGCTTTTAACAAGATCGTAAAACATTTTATCAAAGACGACTTTTGAACGGGGATAAAAAGGGGATAAACAATATTTAGACCAAGGAATACTGGATAGGATTACAAGATTAATATACATGTTTTCAAGGTAAGCTGTCGAGATTAACATGTTAATCCCGAATAGCCCTCCAAAATATTTTGAGAAAATGCAAGTTCATTTCAAAGCATTTTACACAATGCAGGAAATTTGAATAAATATGTTTTAACAAAAATAGACATGATTGCGGAGTCGATTGCGAAGGTCATTTGCATAACTTCGATTTCCCGAGATTTTACAAATTACGCTCTTAATCGATAGCTCTCAACTAAAAGCAAAAATGATAATTCTACTAGTACTTGACAATCGGCGAGTTAACCATTAACAACGGTTAATCGAATCAACGCAAGTCGTAGCACAATTATACGAGAATAAATATTTTGGAAATGTTTTCGCCAAAATGGAAAGCTACTGACGACCGAGGATTACAAAACAATACATACACGATCATCATACAAACTTCAATACACAACTTCAATACACAAAACTCGACTACTGCTCCACGACTACCTGCACAGATTTAACAAAAATATACAAGATCAATACACCAAAACTCAATTGTCGGATTAAACACAGAGATTCGAAATCAGCTGCTCAAACTACTGCCACTGACCTACTGATCTTACTGCTCAATTTCTCAACTGTAAAATAAAACACCGATGCATAAAATGGCAAGATTACTACACACAAGATTCAATTGCTCAAGCATCACACAAATCCTAATGCACCGATAAATCATTCCAATTGCATATGCAAAACCACGATTCTTCTTGAACTCATCGAGGGGTTTACCGCCAGAGAGAGACAGAGAGAGGAGGGAGGCGCCGTCAGAGAGCTGGGGAGAAGGGGAGGAATGGCGACATGCTTTGTCGGCAGCAACGCGACGGAGAGAGGCGGCGGGTCGGGCAAAAAGGGAGTGCCGGCGAGGAGGGGATGTCGAGGGAGGCGGTGGCATGGCCGTGGCGGCACCGGAGGGAGGAGAGGGGAGGGGGGAGAGCATGGGCACAGGCAAGACGGGAGCTCACCGAGAGGTCGGCGGGGCGGGGAGGCTGGAGGCGGCCAGCGCCAGAGCCGAGGCGGCGCAGAGGAGGCGCTTGGCGCCGGCGACTTGGGAGGTAGGGCACCGCGTCCGTCCGGTCGGGGAGCACGGGCGCCGAGGAGGTGCTCCAGCCGACGGCGCTTGGACTGAGGCGGCGATGGGGAGACATGGCCGAGGGGGAGAAGAAGCGGTCAGGCGAGGGCTGGAGGAGACTTACCAGGGGGAGAGCGGGCGAGGAGAGCACGGGGAGGCCGGGCTACTTATAGCTGAGGAGGAGGGAGGTGGAGGTGGAGCCGGGGGAGCGGCGGAGGAGCGCTCGGTCCCGAGGCGGCGCAGGTGGAGCAGTCGGACGATTGGCGAGGGTGGGCGGTGCCGTGCTGCTGCGTGGCAAAGGGGACGGCACCGATGGGACCAGCGACGCAGAGCGGCCATTGCGGCGGTTGGTGGGTGTGGGCGGTGGCGTGTGCGCGGCCTGGCTGCGGCGCAGTGGTGGGGCGGGAGCCGACGCGAGGCGACGCGGAGGTGGGGATGAGCGGGGAGACGGCGAAGATGGGCCGGGCGGAAAAGCCGAGCAGAGAAGGCCAAGGTCGGGCAGAATGGGGAAGACGCGGCTGAGGCGGAGGCCGAGCGAAGAGGACACGCGAGGGCGGCGGCGGGTGCGGGAGGGAGGGCCCCGGGCGATGGAGTCGGGAGAGAGGCAGCACTGTCGGTGGAAGAGGGAAGAAGGAGCGAGCGCACGGGAGGGAGGAAGAAAGAAAAAAGGGAAGGGGAGAAATCGAGATGGCTGGGGAAAAAGGCCGGGGTTGGGAAATCCAGCCGGGCCGGGGGAGATGGGACGGGAGAAAAACCGGCCCAAGAAAATAGGAATGGGCTCAAATTTTGAAAAAGGTGGATTCAAAGCAAATTTTGAAATCCAGAATTTGAAAGAAAGTTTGAAACACAAACCCGAGCTTAACGGAAGCTATGAGTTTTTGAATTTAAACCAAAATTTGAAAATTCGAAATAAAAATCGGAAACCAAGGTAATTACTATTTATTAACTAAAAACGGGACGTTACATGTATCTACGTATCTTTCTCCTGGGATGGTTACTTCGTCACTTTTCACCCAAAAAGGAAACAAAAAGGCCAACGCGCGTGTGTCTGTGTGTGTATATATATATAGTATAGTAAAAACCAATATCAAAGCGATTAGCGGTGAAAATCGACAGTAAAAAA
The DNA here is from genome assembly GCA_036346395.1 of Hsuehochloa calcarea. Lineage (NCBI taxonomy): Eukaryota > Viridiplantae > Streptophyta > Magnoliopsida > Poales > Poaceae > Hsuehochloa > Hsuehochloa calcarea. The sequence goes on from CM070594.1 coordinate 42,091,908, forward strand.
AGTTCGCACGTCACCTAAATCGCGCGTGTATATATATATATATATATATATATATATATATATATATATATGGTACAGTAAAAACCAATATCAAAGCGATTAGCGGTGAAAATCGACAGTAAAAAAAAAGTTCGCACGTCACCTAAATCGGCAGGAAAAAAACTGTTACTACCTGAATCGATGGTAAAACCAAATTCACTGGTACACTGTGGATCGGACAGTAGCTAACAGTAAAGTTACTCAACGGGGGCACTGGTATGGTGGTAACAAAACTACCGGTAGACACATGTGTACTCAGCCTATTTTTAGTGCCGACTAACCTAGTGTTTACTGTGCGCAACGCGGTTTACTGTTTTTTCTAAGCTGTATTACTGTAAGTGACATGAATTGTTACTACCATAGATATGTATCTAATTACTGATCCTATTTACGCGTTTTACTTGACGCTAAAATGAGTTTACTATACAATAAAAAAGGACGATCACCGTTCGTTTGGACAAAATAAAAACACTCCCGCATGTCCTCCCGTGGCGCCAACAATAAAAAAGGCGGACGATCTCATGCATCCCACTAAACGCCCTCCCCATGTATCCAATCATAAAATCAGACCACCTCCCCCCTCCCCACGTTCGTCCCTGATCATTATCACTTCTCCCCTACCATCGTCTTCGTCCGACGACTCCCTTCCGACGAATCGCATCGATAATGACTACTAGACGTCCCCCCGCGAGCGCAGAGGAACCCAGCTTGGCGATGCTCATTCTTCATCGCCAGTGTTGATCAGATCTTCCTCCAGCGTATGCAGATCCCCCCCCCGATATTTACTGGCATGCCCAACAGAACAGCAAACCACCTTGGTTTTTCTAAGCAGATAGCTACGTCGTTGGTAAAAGTTGTACCCATGTCTGTAAGCCCCCTAACAACTGGGATCCTCTCCTCCGTGCCTTGGTCCTCACGCCACCCCCCGCTGTTTCTCCGAGCGAGATGAGGGCACTCGATGCAGACCGGATGTACGCCCACGTATGTGTGTTTTTTTGGGTCTTTGCGTGCATTTTTACTACCAGTCTGACATCCATTTACTATGTTTACGATCTTCAATAATTAATTTACTATTCTATCTAGTGTTGTTTACTTATTTTCTATTGTATATTACTGTGTTAACTATGTTTTTACTGATGTCAGGACGAGGACGATCCCAGCCATATGGTGCCCCAGGTCTGTATGAAGTTCGATAATGAGGGTGTTGCTTACCAGTTCTACTATCGGTATGCGTGACATGCTGGTTTTGGTGTCAGAAAGAACAGGAGCAAGAAAACGATCAAAGAGTTCTGTTGCACTCTGGAGGGGAAACACGACTTCTACATACCAGAGAAGGAGCGTAAACCTAGCATGACCTCCAATAGGATTGGGTGCAGGGCATTCGTGTAGCTACATAAGAGCCCGAAACATGGCTCCGTATGCATCAAGCGGGTTGTGTTGGAGTACAACCATCCACTTGCTAGGACGCCATCCTTGGTCGCGTTCATACAGCCACACAAGAACTTTGATCCCTCGTTGATGGAGCTCGTCGACACCATGTAGGACGACAGGGTCCCTCACAACGTTATGATGAACATTTTGTCGGAGATGCACGGGGGAACATCATAACATACTATTCACTGCACGTGACTTAGAAAACAAGTTTTTACTGTGTTCCATCATTATCTTTACTTGTGTAATCGTGACGAATTACCGACCTTTCGTTAGTCACATTAGTACTGCTGCGACCGTGTCGACTTACTATTATCCTTTTAGTCTCATTTTTACTGTCATGTTGGTATATATTTACTGTTAGTTACCATCCATTGTACTGACTAACCCAGAAAGGCTGCAAATACGCGCGCTGATCACGCCAACAATGTGAACAAGCTGATGGCTTTCTTAAAGGAGTGTAGGTCGCAGAACGATAAGTTCTAATATGACATACAAGGATGATGACTGTTGAACCCGGGAACAAAGGATCCCTGATTCTCTGTGTTTCATACACTAGTCCAGGAATAGCTAGTGTACACAATCAAACAGAAGTGATAGCAAAATCATATCATGTGTTTATTAATTAATAATCAGAGTTTATTACAAAATTGGGAACAAGGCCAAATATAAAGATACATCAAAACAAAAATAATAGGTAGGCCACATGATTCGCCACAGGCAATCCTCTGGGAGCGCAGCCTAGTCGTCTTGATCCTCACCGACTTCATAATAATCTTCACCTGAATAAAATTTATTCAGCAAGAGTGAGCACAACTTTCGTGCTTGCAAGTTACACTCAATTAACAGAATATAATGCATGCAAGGATATATCAACGGAAGACTTATTGGTTGAATTTGCATAAAGCAATGTTTTATTTAAATATTTGTACTAAGTTCCAAAGCAGTTATTCTATAACTAAAATTCATTTTATAAATTCTCATGTTTTATAGTAGGATAACCTCCATATGAAATATGGTGATGGATACCCTCCTATCACATGGCCAACCGTCCAATTTTCCAATTGGATAAACTATCCAAAAAAACATTTGTCAAAATCTTTTGAAATCAAAACCAAAGTCTAACTTTGAGTGGCTTTGCTCAGCATATCTATGACCGTGGACATGACTATCTAATAGTTTTATATTCTACAGAGGTTGTACATCTTTATCCACACAACACGACTTCTCTAGTTTGTTTAGCATCCGTCGATACCATTGATCACTACCTTAGGTAAGCAGTCTAGAACATATGTCAAGGCCTTTACAATGCGCCATCCCACCGTAGTCCTTCCTCGCTAAGGTTTCGCTTCCTTTGGATTGAACAATCCGCTGGATTTAAGCCTCCTGTTGCGCCAGGTGGGAATACATAAAAGCAGGTCAAACATACACCCACGCAACCGGATGGCACAACCACAGTGAAATATTACAAATCAGTTAGCTAGGTCCAGCCCATTCGAGATATGTGGTAGTGCAGTGGAGCTTAGAAAGATGCGGCTCGAAGACCGGTCATTAACTAACTTAGGCGACTTCCAATAGAACCCTAGGCCCCGATCATAAAAATAATTCGATCCCGTGCATGAACATGCACCCATCCTGTAACAGTCCCAGTTTTAATAAACAACAATAAGATGCTTTTCGTAGCATCACTGTTTATTTTGAAACTTGGATATGTGATTACAATAAAAAATCCCCTTTTCTAGCCAAAATCTGATCCCAACCACCCACTTCCTTTTGGATGGCTGATCTTTTTCTTTTCCCTTTGAGCACCGAGTGCTTTGCTGCTGCTGATCAAGGAGCTGCCGTTGGATATTTTGTTGCTGCTAGCAAAGGAAGCACAGGGCAGCAGCACCCTCTTTCTATCTTCCTCCTCCAACCTGTGCGCCGTCGCCGAACAGAGCCCGGAAAATGGGGGGCGCTTCACCGGGAGTTTGTGGACACCTCGTTGCCACCTGGCATCAAGCTGCCACACATCCATCTCTAGAACTCTCTCCTTTTGCCCTGGAGGTTCAACCTCCATTAAACCCTAGCCTTTTGAGCTCCCTGCCATTCTTGACCGAAAAAGCTCCTCACGTTCTTTCTTCCTTCCCAGTGAAGCTTTCTAGCTTGCACTCCTTGTTCATCTATAATCATGCCTAACTCACTTAGTAATGTGAGTTTTGGCATTATTTTGTAGGTTGAACAAGGGTTAGCTCTCTGTTGAACCGAGTCGGTTAGAGCATCACGTGGTGATTTTATGGCTTGGTGTAATACTTGTGCAGTCTTCTGGATAATCTTCATGGCTCCTCTTGCTCACATTTAAAACAAAATGAAAAAATTGAAAAACTACATTCATTCTTCATGCTCTATCTTCTTCCATGCATCTTGATGAATTCATTGTCAAAGGGGGAGAAAGATTGGTAAAAATGTTGTTTTTGAGCGTTTTGGAGTCCTAGGGAGAAATTGGATTTTTTTTGCGGTTTGATGATCATAGTGAGTGGGAACATCTCTATTGCATTCTTTTGGTCTTAGTTGTCTTTTCTGATTGGGATCTGCAATTCTAGAAGACTCATAATGATCAAAGGTCAAATATAACAATTGTTCTTTCATATGGACCTTAAGTGAGATTTTTGGCTCTTCTCTGGAAATTGGAAAACTTTCTTGTCTTATTCCACCTTATCTCACTTGCGGACACTCTTCTGAAGTCAAGTTGGTCACTTTTCTTGCATTTCCTTGACTTTGGACCAAGTTGTGCTTTTGTGCGAAAACATGAGTTTTTTTACTCTCAAAACTCAAAATTTACATTTGTGGGAAATTGCCAATGTGTTCATCAAGGTGGAGATTGTGGATATCATGGGGATATACTCATGATCTTAGGATGATGAAACATTTGGATTTTGCCTTGTTGGTTTGTTGAATTTCTGTTTTCAATACTTCCGCAATTGTCAGGAAAATCGGAAGTTTCGGCGTGCAAGGCGCGGTACTTCCGCAATTGTCAGGAAAATCGGTAGTTCTGGTTTTTACTTGGCGGTACTTCCGCATGGCGGTAGTTCCGTTTTACTTGGCGGTACTTCCGGATGGCGGTAGTTCCGGTTGTTGGCGGAACGTTTTTTCCATAGAAGGATTTTTGTGTGAATTTCTGTTTTTCTCCGAGAATCGGAACGATCGCAGTGTTAGGAGCGGAACTACCGCACGTCCGGTAGTTCCAATTATTACTTGGCGGAAGTTCCGATTGTGGTTCAATTTCGGTCAAATTGGAAATTTGAAATTGGGTTAGGCCAAGTTCTTGGGGTCAGTGCATATGTGTTGCATATTGCATGTTTTAGCTAACGTGGGTCAAGTTGTGAAGAACTTGTTCCCGGAGACGATTTCTTTGTTTATTACTGTGCAAGTGGCTTGCAGGTCAACGACGGTCAACGGCGAGGAAGATCGGGACTAAGTTTGGAGGGCTTAGGTCCAAGACGATCATGGATGCCGGGTGAGGTCGAAAGACTCAAGCATGGCGCAGAATGGACAAGATGGATCGAACGGGCAGTTCGATGCAGCTGGTTGGATCAAGCGGCGCGGGGGTCGGTGCAAGTGACTTGGAGGTTCCGATGGGATTCGGACGGGAGAGACTTGCCGACATGATAAGAGCCGTTGATCTACCTACACGTGGCTAAGCAGGCGATTGCTTCGACTGGATTGGACTCAGTCCATGGAGAAGGATTGAGTTTGGGTATTTTGGTCATTTCACCAAATACCGCCTTGAGAGTTGGTTGGCTAAACCGCGGCGCAAGACGGAGCGATGATTAGCGGTTTAGGTCAATCAAAGTGTGTGTGTTCGTGTCCCGTTTGTTTTGGGCCTTAACGGGAGCCCATTAAGTGAAATCTTCTAGAAGGTATAAGCCTCCCTATAAATAGAGAGGGTGCTGCCTCGCAGCCCCTAAGCACTTCATGAGACAAAACCCTAGTTGGGTTTAGGGTTTAGAGAGGAGAGGTGAGGCTTAGGATTTAAGGGAGATGTGTTGAGTGCGTGCTCATTGATTGAGATCCTGTCCTCCTTAAGGAGAGGCAGAATCGATAAACACATCGAATCAATCTATGGATGATTGCTCAAATATGAGTCCTCTTGTGTTCTTCCTTCTTGTTTGATGATTTTGGGTGCTTCCTTGATCCTGTTGTTTTTTATTGATTTCTTCATATCTTTTACCTTGCTATGACGTGTGGGAATACATCTAAGATCCTCTAGATCATCAATCTCCCACGAGCAAGTGATGGATCAAGTTTTTCGTTTTGCTCGGTTTTGAACCTTCCTTTGGAAAAACAGAGAAAGATCAAAACTTTGACGTAGATCTGGACGATCGCCTCTTGGATTAGATTCCAATATCCTTAGGAAGGTGTGTACCAAGTTTGGTCAAGTTTCATTGGATAAATCAAAAGTTGGATCGTTTTTTGTTTTGAAGCGATCTTTGTCGTACCATTGTTCGGGATAATCGGAAGTTCCGCCCTTATAACTGAGGAAGTTCCGATTATAGGAAGTTCCGCCCTTTCAACTGAGGAAGTTCCGATTATAGGTAGTTCCGCTCATTTGCCTGCGGTAGTTCCGATTATCCTGATTCTTCAACTCAAATCTGTGTTTTCTGTCGTCTCGCATGGGGGTTTGGAATTGATTCAACCTAAGTCTTCCTTGGTGTGTTTTATTTGATCTTCATAGCTACCATAGCTATAGGAGACAAATTCTTGTTGAATCAAATAGTTTCTTTAAAAATTATTTGAGCTCCTATTCAACCCCCCCTCTCTAGTCGCTTTTCCGGTCCTACGGGTAGATTAACTGGGCCCAACTACTTCTTTTTCGTCTTCCGCTGCGTTCTTTATTGTTAGCTCGTAAGCCTTTCTTGTAATAAACTCTTATATTTATTAATAAAGTTGTGCGAATTATGGATGTTACCATATCTGTTTACTGTGTGCACTAACTACTGTTCCAGGAACTAGTGTAGAATACACAGAGGATTTGGGAGTTTCCAACAGGCGCTTGCCAGTCACTCAATGGAAACGCAACCGGGCGACGTGGCTCAACGTCGTCTGCTCATCGCATGACTGAGTGTCCACGCTCCGTTGCGCGACGTGTCCGCAACTGTGGGCCTTCTGAACTCAAATCATTGGCCCACCGCGCGATTGGGTCTAGTCGCCGGGTGAGCGAGCGACTTTGGATTATTTGTGTAAAAAAGAATAAGTCATGGTTTATTTGCATAAAATTATTTAAAAATAGTTTGTTTAAAAAAAATCGACAATTCTTGTGGGCAGAATGTCCACTTGCTAAGCTGTGCAACAGTACTTGTTATTCACTTCAAATATAAGATGCTTAATTTTCGCATAAAGAATCTCAAGAGCTAGACGTACGGAAAGCAAACAGGACAACTGAAGCGTGCAGATGAATCTGAAGATTGCAAGCATGTAAGTTGTTGGCGTGCATCGAATCGAATTGAAGCTAGCCATCCTGGAAACCGGTTTTGCTTTGACTAATTGGGGATGGAGAGTACGTTGGGGTCGGTTTTGCTTCAGGTTTCCCAATCGAATCGAAGACGGTTTTCTCCTGACTAGATACCTGAGTTCCGTTTGAATTGTATTTCCTATCTCCCTCTCTCTCTCTCTCTCTTTCCTGTATCCGAAGAAAAAATAAAGGAAATCGGCGCCGATACGTACGAGAACCCCATCAAATACGTTCATATCAACCGCGTGCGAATCCTCCTAACCCTAACCACCTACTAAGTCCTAACCCTCACGCGGCGCGGATGGCATAGTAAGCGCGTGACTCGCGCCGCCAGTGCGCGTGACTCGCGTCGCCGCAACGCCATCGATCCCGCAGAGAGCCCTGCTCCTCACGCCGCCAGTGCGCGTCACGCGCCTCTCTCACGTCGCCGCAACGCCATCGATCCCGCGGAGAACAACGCGCGCGAGAGAAGCAAAGCTAGGGTAAGTAAGATCAGTGGTGGTGTACGTACGTCAGATCATGGCGAGGTCAGCAAGGAAGGAAGTAGCTAGTACTAGCTCTAGAGGATGGATGCATGCTACTGAGGGATTAATTTCGTTGCCTATACGCGAGTATATATTGCTGTTAATGGTTATACTATACGTTCTGCCATTGTTTTTGTCCTAGTAGCGTATTGATCACCCTATATATGAAGCATAGTCGATCGAGTAAATACGCTGGTTGTTGAATAATTAATCCGACCTGCTTACCAGCCGAAATTTTATTCCATCAATTAATTAGGTTTAGTTGCATTTTCAATTCTATCAAATTGGTTCTCAGAACTCTAAAACTGGAATTTATAATTCGGTCTGAAATTTTTCGACTGCCGACTGAACATAAATAATCATCCCTGTATATGGCGATTTCAATTTATATAAGTTTCCTCTGCCACTGTTGCTGTCTTGACGTAGGAGTAGGACATGGTTTTCACATGGTTTGTTTAGCTAGTTTTCAGTGGAGCACTAGGGGATATAGTGTGTTCATATGATCAAATTGATACATTTTGGATTTACTTTGATATATATGTCGCCATTCCGCCGCATTCAGGGAACCACATATTTCCATGCCTAGCTAGCTATGCGTTTGTATTATTTCGTCAGTTTTCCGTTATTCTGTCCAATGTTCTATATTCTCGAGTGCTGACTGCTGACTCAACATGATCTCAACTCTCGGTATCAGCGAGTGCATGGCGAAAATGACGGCGCAGGCGAGCCCTCTTGGCAAACCTCTCCTCCCGGGCAAAGATGAGCAAAAGAGTCTACAAGACGACGACGACGACGGTGTTAACGACATGGAGGCACAACTCCTCCCTCCTCGCGACAACGGCACTTCTTTCTCGAGGAGTTGTCTTAACCTTAGCAATGTAGTCTCAGGCATGTCTAGATGTTCCCTCATTTCTAACGTATGCTGTTTTCCCTACATATGCATCAAACCCATTGACCCGTGCTTTCTTTCAGGTATTGGGATGCTGTCCGCATCGTATGCGTTATCACAGGGCGGGTGGCTCAGCCTGGCGCTCTTCATCCTCGTCGGCATCATCTGCTACTACACCGGCAAGCTCATCGACCGTTGCATGCGCACCGACAACACCATCAGGAGCTACGCTGACATTGGCCAGTTTGCCTTCGGTCCCAACGGCCGGAGAGCCATCGGCCTCATCTTGTACGTCGAGCTCTACCTCGTCGCCGTCAGCTTCCTCATCCTCGAGGGCGACAACCTCGACAAGCTCTTCCCCGGCACGAGCATCCATTTCCTGGGCTATCACGTACAAGGGAAGCAGCTCTTCGTGCTCGTGGCAGCCGTCACCATACTCCCGACGACCTGGCTCAAGGACCTCAGCATGCTCGCCTACGTGTCGGCGGTCGGGCTCGTCGCGTCAGCGGCGTTGACGGCGTCGTTGGTCTGGGCCGGCGTAGCTGAGGCTGCTGAGCACGGCTTCCATATGAAGGGCAGCCGCGTTTTGAACCTGAGCGGGTTACCGACTTCACTCAGCTTGTACTTCGTCTGCTTCTCCGGCCACGGCGTCTTCCCAACGGTGTACTCGTCGATGAAGAAAAAGAAGGATTTCCCCAAGGTACAAACTAAATGTATAGAGTAGTGGAGTTGAATTTAATTGTGCAGCGATGATTGATCACCTCTGTTTCTTATGTGCAGGTTTTGTTGATCTCTTCTGTGTTGTGCAGTCTGAACTACGCACTCACAGCAGTTCTGGGGTACCTGCTATATGGCGAGGATGTGCAGCCACAGGTGACGTTGAATTTGCCCACAGGGAAGATGTACACCAAGATCGCGATACTGACAACCCTGATCAACCCGCTGGCAAAGTATGCGCTTGTCATTCAGCCCATCACGGAGGCGATAGAGGAGAAGCTGTCGCTCGCTGAGAAGAGGGGGCTGACCAGGGTGTTTATCAGCACCACCGTTCTTGTCAGCACGGTGGTGGTGGCGTCCACGGTGCCTTTCTTTGGCTACCTCATGTCGTTCATAGGATCATCCCTCAATGTCATAGTCGCCGTCTTGTTCCCATGCCTGAGCTACCTCAAGATCCACATGCCGAGAGGAATTCACCGTTTCGAGGTCAGGGCGATCATCGGCATACTGGTGATCGGAGTGTGCGTCTCTGTCGTAGGAACTTACACCTCACTGCACCAGATTATAGGCACATTCTGATAGCAGATGTGTATAAATTTTGACGGCAAACAGGCCCAAAATGATTTTTTTATTTGTTTGTTTGATTGAGAAACCAAAAGATCTGTAATACAATTTTGAGGATGAATTAATTGCGGCTACTTTGTCTTGCTTTCTGGAATACTACTATCAAAGTATCAATATCATCTCCTCAGGTATGAGGATCTGTGCATTTTCAAGATGCAGAACAAAGAAACTGTTTGGAATATCGTGTGAATGCTGAAACACATCTTAATCTCATACCTGTGCTCAAGCCTTCAGGGCACCCACAAATGACAGACCAGAAGGTCCACAAGAGGATATGCTTACAACGACCTCTTTCCAGGTCTGCATAAGGAGTTTGTGCAAAGCAACTGATAAGAGCCATACTTCATGACCAGCATCAACATCACGAACAAGCTAGGCACCAGCAAGTTATACAATGATCAAGTTGCAAAATGTTCAGTTCTGGTGATAAATGTGATGGCTGGAGGTGATTCCTGCAACCCGTCTAACCCGCAGCCAACTAGAAATATCAACCGGTCTAACCCGCTGGGCCTAAACCGCCTAACTTCATCTTTTGCAGGTTGGGCTGGGTTTTGATGCCAAACCTCCTGGAACCAGTTTTGTACAGCCCTAGAACAAAAGATGGTTCCAGCTAACGAAGTTCTACAGAATCGATTAACTCTACTTTTCTGCCTCGATGCTAAGATAATGAACTATGTGTGCACTTAAATATTACAGTAATCCAGTAGGCATTTCACAGTCAGCGTCAGAATGAGATATGCCCATGCCATATGAAACTGACAACCAATGGACCAAAACATGTTTTCCTCTATTTCTGATGTGTTTCTTGTATCTAGGTTAGATGCAAACACAAACATCCACTTAAGTAGCAGTAGAAAGAAAAATGGATCCATGACTCCATGTCATGTGGGGCCGCCGGCATCGCCTAGGGCCCACAGCCTTTCTTTGCTTGTAAGCTAGAAAGATTAGATTCTGATCCTTAACATCAGATTATTTACAAAGATTAGATTGAGATCCTTCCGATCTCTTTATTTGGAAATATATATTTGTAACTCTCTGTTTAAAGGAGATGAGAGGATGAAATAAGGCAAACAGGGTTAGTATTTCTAATCTTCCTTCCCTAGCTCTCCACCCCTCCACAGGCCGAACCCTCCTCCTGCCTGCGCCTTGCCCCATCCCCCTCATCTCCCTTGCGCATCACCCCCTCCACGCCACGGCTCCGGGGCGCAAGCCCACGGCTGGACCACCCACAACACACTCCAACCCTATACGATTTAATCCCCAAGCACGTCACAACTTGGTATCTACATGCATGTATTATCACATCGGCAAAATTATAAGACGTGGTGTATATATAGTTATATACATATATATTTCTATGCCGATGTGCTTTGTATAGACATGAAGTTTCCGTGCTTTAGTTAGTTTTGCACATTCACTGTAGGATCGGATACAACAATCAGAGGGGGTGAATGATTGTAGTGCCTTCTTTTCGAATTACTGAAAAGGATTTGCTCTGGATTCAACTGATAACTGAATACTACATACTCGTACGCGTTGGTCTCTTCGTCGTAGTGGTCGAAACTGCTGTGATCAGTTCTGCCAGTCGATGCTATAGTCGACAACAGGGAGAACAACATAGTACGTAATCGAAGAAGATGAAGTCAACCTGGTCGAGAGAGTTACGACCACCTAGTCAAAAGAGTTCGACTATCAAATTTCTTTCACCCTCCAGCTCGGTAGATTCACGCACTACAAAGAATAAAAGCAGATCGAAGACGATCAACGAGAACAAGTCGAATACCACTTGGAATAGGAACTAGTCAAAGACTGATCAACACGAGAGTTGGTCGAAGACAGATAACAAATCGAAGACGATGGACTAGAACAAGTCGAACACAATGCCCAGAAGCACAAACCACCAGTGATGACTAAAATTCTTTGGAAACGACCTGATCTATTATTTCTCAATCATGTTCTGTGTCTACAAAGTGCTCTCACGACACCCCTCAAACCCTAGCAAGAAAGCACCAAAAGCTCTCTCTTCTGAAAGCTACCGCCGCCAAAAGCCCCAAAAAGCCTCCCACAAGCGCACATTACTCTTAACCTCTTCGACCTTCATATGCTAGGGCCCTAAATCGTGTCCTTATCAACACGGACACATAATCCTATCTCTTCCGTGAAACAAGGGAACCGAAACCCATCAAACGACTTCCATAACTCTTCACGTGTCGAAGCATCCAGGACGGCACCTCCTGTAGCTTCGACCACTCATCATGCATTCACCTTTGATCTCCACGTGCCCCATCGTGAGCACGACCACCTCGTGACATCCACGACCACTTGAACCTTGTATTTCCCATCCAAGTTCCCTTCTTCCTCGTCATCGACCATGACCGTCTCCATGCTCAACCTGCACATGCAAAGATCAAATAACGTTTTTCTGGCACAAGTTCTCCAACTTGATCAATATCAGTTCACATGCGCATATCACATTATCATTTATCAATAAACACGAATTAGATCATCCACGACCTTAAATTCCAACTTTCAAAAAACAATTTGAGATCACTCTATAAAACCGGTCTTACCGCCTGTGTAAACTCCGGTCATACCACTGGCCAACCCACCAGTACTCAAGGTACTCGAAGAAACCAAGACTTGAAGCACTCGAAGGCTACAACTACTTACTATAAGTGTACAACAACTTAACAGAAACCTACGACCTCTTTTTCTTTGGCGATACAGAAATCTCGTGAACAACAAGGGTCTTGCCTTTGACCTCGGTTTCAAGCTTCCCCATCTCGACCTCTTTTTCTAAAAAGGAACGAGGGTTAGAAAAATAAAAGAACGTTATAAGCGATCTTAAGTTCAACATTTACTATTTATTTGTTCTTGCAACTTTTGAGTTGCAGAGTTGGCCTCCTGAAGCTTCTTTAGAAGGGCCTCTTTTTCTTCCCTTAGCTTTTTCGTCTCGATCTTCTCGTAGTCGAGCGAATCGGCTAAGGACTTTTCATCGCTCTTGAACCTACAGAGGAAAAGAGTAGACATGAGCATAGGACAAGCGGTCGTAAGATTTTTTACGACCGGTACCTAGTCGTAAGTTTTTCTACGATAATTCTCTGGTCGTAAGTTCTCCTACGACCATGACCCAATCGTAACTTTTTCTACAACATTTCCCTGGTTGTAAGTTCTTCTACGACCAGCACGTAGTCGTAAGTTTTTCTACGACAATCTTCTGGTCGTAAGTTCTTGTACGGCCAGTACCTAGTCGTAAGTTTTTCTACGACATTTCTATGATCGTAAATTCTTCTACGACCAGCACATAGTCGCAAGTTCTCCTACGACAATCCCCATAAGCACTGTCCAAGTGGTCGAAACATAAATGACTACGAGCAATAGTGACTTACCATCTCTCCGCCTACTCATAAAGTTCTACCTTCTCCTGTTGCAGTTGTACAAGTTGTCTGTTGTACTCCACAACAGTGACAATTTGCTCCAGCGCTCTCTGCAAGAAGAAGGAAAGTGAGAGGTGAAAAAAGCCACATATATAAATGTTGAGTAGCGAGTAGCGAGCACTTACATTGATGCTCGTTCGAGCAAACATGGAGAGTATGCGTGCAGGGTCCTTCAATTCATCAAGCTCTTGACCTCAATTCCACCACACCTTTTTGAGACGCTTGTCATCGAAAACATTCCCCCTGTCAGGGATATCCTTGGGGTGTGGAACTCAGGTGCGAGACTTGAAAGCAGAAAACCCCACAATAGAAGTTGGGCCGAAGAATTTAGAAAACAAGTTAGCATATTCTTCTTCTTTTGATTCGGTGATAACAACTCCTTGGGGACCGGGAGGAACGTCTATGGTGACTTCCTTCCCAGCATGGTGGCCCAACGATCAATCGCCTTGGCCTGATGCCTCCGCTACATCATGCGCTGTCTTCGCCTCAGCCTCTACGACCACTCCTGTGGTCGCAGTCACTTCGGCAGCAACAACCTCTTCCATCACTCGGACAGTGGACGACCTTCGACCACCGCCACTGTCATTCCTCCAACTGCCGAGAAATAGCAGTGGATTCCTCGACAGGAACGTCCTTGAGGGCTGGAGGAGTCGCACTAAGATCACAAAAAGGAAAACACGTCAAATGGTAAAAAACAAAAGGTAAATGCTATTCTTATACTTTTATCTTTTACATACCTTCGTGTGCCAGATTTGACTTTGAATCTGGAAGAAATCTTTCCTAAAGAAGATTTCTTCAACTTCTTCTCAACCACGATCACGTCTTGTCATGGGTCTTGAGCGAGCATTACCGCTCCTTGAGCCTCCTGGCTCTCAAGATAGTCGAAACCTATCTCGACTACATCAAGGGTAGCACTGCCCTCAACCGCAGACACTGCTGGTGCCACGGTTTCCTTCACGAAAGACATAAGACTCTTCTAGTGCTCCTTTAATTGTTGCTTGACAAAGCCACAAAAGGCAGAAACTGCAAAAGTTTTATTATCATAGTAAAATGGTATCTTGATCTTAGGGGTTTGAATTTGAGTGTGTTAGCCGCTTCGGCCACCTTCGTATTCTCTGCAGCAACCATTTCTGCAACGAACCATGCAAAGGGCCCGGTCTAAGCAGTAAAGCTCAAGCTCGCGCCTCCCTTGTCGGCGACTTTCACGAGACGACACTTTTTGGGCGGAGGAGCCTTGACTTGCTCCATCACCGCGCCAACCACCATCAATTCGACATCTTCATCGTCTTGACGGCCTTCCATGCCTACTTTATGTAGAAGTTAGAAAAAGAAGTGTTATTAAGCGGTCATAAGTGCTTCTATGACCAATACCTAGTCGTAAATTTTTCTATGACAACCCTCTAGCTGTGAGTTTTTCCACAACCATTCTCCGGTCGTAAGTTATTCTACGACCAGTACTTAGTCGTAAGTTTTTCTACGACTACGAGATCCTAAAGAAGAAATCAGTCCTTGATTACCTTTAGGAGTTCCCTCCTATCCTCTGTAGTCAAGACCGCAAGGATTTGAGGAGCCGCCACATTCGGTGGCGGGGATTTCTCACAAACGAGCTTGACCCGAGCGTTAATTTTCGCTTGTGAGAGATCTGCAAGAGTGAATAAACTTTCAATAACCAAGTTTGAAATCAAAAGAAAGAGAGCTAAATAAAAGGTTTACTTACCCTGCTCGTAATCTCTGGTCGGGTCCTGCGACCCCAAGTACTTCCACATGGGATGTGCTCGTTTCTTCATAGGGCTAACGTGGCGCGTGATGAAATCCTTCACCACGTGCCAACCGGTGAGCCCTTCTTCCTTCAAGTCCTTGATGGCTTGAATGTAGGGGGCAATCCGGCCAAGATACATGGGAGTCGAATCCCAGGAAGAAATCTTCTCGACGGCGTTCCCGATGAAAGCGAGGATGTCTTTACTGGTCGTCTCCCAATAGAACCACCTCTTCTTCCGTCCCAGCCATGACGACCGGGTTTACATTTGAATGTACTCCTTTGACTTTCCATCGTGGATCTTCATACTATATCTACCGGTGACTCCCGCCAGCCGAGTCATCCCGTCAAAATACTGGAACAACTCCAAGTCAGCTGGAATCCCCAGGTAGGCCTGACACAAGTAAACGAACACACCTAACATTGTGATGGAATTGGAAACGAGGTTCACCAACTCCACCCCAAGGTGTTCGAGTACGAGAGTGAGGAAAGGGTGAGCGAGCAATCGAACGCCACACTCACAGCACGCCTGGAAGATGAGAATCTGCCCAATCTCCTCCGACGGCCAATGTTGCCCAGAAGCCTCTATCCACTTCACGAACTCTTTCTTCGAGATCTTCTCGGCGGTGACCAGAGCCTTTATCTTGGTCGCATCCATTTCCGATTCGGCCCACTGGGAAGCGGCCCCGGTCATCTTTCTCAAATGGAGGAGGCTTGAAGGCGTACCATTTGGTTGGCGGTGGAGAACGCGAAAGCTTAATGAACAGTTGAAGTGAATAGGGAAGAGTAAGAACCCTACAATCGCACCCACGGTAAGTTAATATAACTACGCACTTGGGTTAAAGACATGGCAACCTAACAGTTGCCACCTCTTCGGGAACCACTCCAACAGACAGGTCTTTGAGAGTCAATTCAGATTCTTCAATTTGTATGTTCGAGAAAACCGAGTCTATCTTTACACCTCAAGCGAAATTACCTTCTTGGCCAAATCTTTTTCTGGTTAAATGAAACACCAGTTGGAAAGGATTTACTTCCGATTACCATACTACGACCACTTTGTAGTCGTATGATTTTCTACGACCACCATGTAGTCGTAAGGTTTCCTGCAAACTTCTTGATCAAGTTTGTTTCTTATCAAATGTAATACCAGTCGAAGAGTCTTTCCTTCGACCACCGTTCTACGACCATCTCCTTGATGCGATAATGGGTGTCCCGATCTTTCGGTGACAAGGATAACTCGATTTTGTGGAGACGACTCTCACGATTCGGCTACCAATTGCACACGACCAATATGCCCGACAATCGCTAAACCAACTCGAGATCGTTATCGACCTTGCTAGAAGCATGATCGACCTGACTACGAAGGTCTATTCCTGCATGCAATCGAAGAACACGCAAAAACAAGATAATAAGCAATCTGAAATTGCTAATAAGATTGAAATATTTGATAAATTTGGGATTCTATAGCGGTATTATGGTTGGTCTAATCGACACAAGGCAATACACGAAGTTGCAATGAAGCTAACTTTTAACTAAACAAAATACAACGAAACTAGAGGGGTGCGACCTCCTTATATAGGGAAGAGGAAGTCGCATATAACTAACAAAATAGGGGGTGATACTATTTACATCACTGTTCATATATGAATAGTGCCATATGAACAGTACAAACCGCCTAGCGTGTCGCCTTCCCTCGGGCCAAAGCATTATAAGGCCTAATTTGGCTCAAACAGGCGACACAACACCTTCTTTTGGTGATTGCGGTGCCCACAAAAGGAATTTGAAGGTGAGGCCAAATCTGTTTGAAAGAGGATGAGATAAGCTTTCCATCAAGTACTCGTGGAGTTCAAACGGACTCCGTATGTGAAAGTTATGCACGTTTGAAGTCAGTGCTATCTCCAGAGGCTGAATTGGATTCTAAAATGTGTCCAGCTCGAACGGTTGCTTAGCTTGGACAAAAAGTGATATGATGATGCACAAATATACATTTTCATCATTATGTAGCATCATATAGTTCATATAATATAAATGCATTACTAAAAATGAGCTCACCTGATAATTTAAGTGGAGCGTTCAAGCTCTTGTAATTTGAATAGCAAGCATAGAAAATATGATTGTATCCATAGGGGTCATGTCCTCATCATCCTCCCCTTCTTGAAAACAAAGCCGTCCTAGGCTTTTGATAAGATAAAAATGGGGTAACAAAGAAGCCAAGGTGTATGCATGGTATATGTATATGTCATATGTTTTAACGGTTCTTCGTTGTTGCACAATTAATGTTATAAAACCACAGTGATCATAAAAGATCATTGTATTATTAGCCCAAGAATAATCATATATGTTAATAAGAAAAACAAAATGTCTCACACTACAATTATTGCAACTAGTTTTGCAAATGTAAGTGAAGCATTTATGCAATTCAAATCTCTGAAGTTGTAAACCTGGAGTGGTAGCACATATGGGCATATCTACAACCTTTGGAATCAAACAAAGTTCATCCATATAATCAGATTTGAATTGAGCATTAGCAAATTCATTTAGCAAGGGTGAAAAGATTTGTAAGTTCTTCCATACTTCAATATCATTATTCAGATTGTCAATACTAGATGGTTCAATAAGAGATGAACACATAGGCATTGAATGAGTACTAATTTTTTTTTTCCTCTCATATTGAACAAGATTCAGCACACAAGAATTATTGTCCAAAATAGAAATCTTCAATTCATCCATGTGATCACAAGTTATGCATATTCGATATACCAGAAATTGATTGTCTACACCAAAATCTCCAATTAATTCAGAATAGTAGGTGTAGGTGCTAGAAACAGAATTTAGAGATAAAATTTTAGAAACTTTCTCCATAGCACATTCCAAACTAACGAGCTCATTAAGCATGATATAGCACAATACTTCAATAGGGGATATTCTATCAAAAACTTCCTTATGTGTAATTAATTTGACATGTGCAAAATTATAAGAATTCAGATCAGCACATGGTTCGTTCAAGTCAACACAAGGAATATCAAAAGATTGCACTACAACAGGTATATAATCACAAGGTTGCTCTATATCTTGTTGTAGTACCATATCAGTACCTTTGTCATTATCGTTCTCATCAGATACTATAAGTACCTCAAACTTCTCTAATGATTTAAGATGCGCTAGATCACCCTTCATCTCTTCAAGTGTCTCGACGGTATCTGTAGATGGAGTAGGAGCCAAAATAATGTTAGCATTTTCAGTTACCTTAGGTTGCACCTCGCTTGTGACCGTGGGTGGTGGAGGTACAAAACGATGTTGCAATTTCTTATTCATCTGCTCCCATGTGTACATGTAGTGGTACTCAAGATTCGACCACCAATGTTGAACATCACCGATCAGCGTCGTCCTTGCCATGCTCATCTTCTCATAAGGATCAAGGTCTTGTCTTTGAAAGTAGCTATCCAACATAGTAATCCACAGGAAGTAGTCCAACGATGTACTCTCAGCGGTGAGTGTCAAGATGTATGTTGACAGTTGTTTTCCTTTGATTTCAAATCTGCCTGCGATGTCATCGTAATCTACCAACTTCAACCAACCTGTCATTCTTAGTAGAAAATAAGAAAACAAATCACAAGTATATGTCCCTGTCAACTACTAGGTTCTAGAGGCTCAACAATCAGTCACATTCAAGCTCATATCATGTTCTTACCAATTCTTACCAAACCAACAGGTAGTTGACGGTAACTAGTGTCGGCGTCAACAATCTCCAAACATTGACAAAGTGATTGCAAGCAACTGGTACCTGTGCAATGGTAGAGGTGGAACTAGGATAGACTTCAATATGGTAGCAAAGATTAGCAACAATCAAATTAGTAAATGCAAGTGGAAAAATTATTCAAAGTA
Source organism: Hsuehochloa calcarea (assembly GCA_036346395.1). NCBI lineage: Eukaryota > Viridiplantae > Streptophyta > Magnoliopsida > Poales > Poaceae > Hsuehochloa > Hsuehochloa calcarea. The sequence continues at coordinate 42,110,701 of CM070594.1, forward strand.
CTAGTCAATGTTGCTGATCTTAACCTAGAAAGAGCTAGCTAATCAAAGCCTAGCAAGAGAACTGCATGAACACACATGCAAAGATCAATGTGACTTGATGTAAGTAAAGGAAATTCTCACGCCAAGTACTAGGAGACATGCTAGCAAACTACCCAAACTATTTTGTAGGGGCACAAGATTGTTCACACGATGTAGAGCACAAAATCAGAATAACGTGCAATGTAAACATCCCTTTAGTTGAAGCAGTAAACAACATCTAGTCTCAAAAGATGAAAATGTAAAGTTTCATATGACTTATATATGCTCGTTTGAAAGGTTTCGACGAGATCTACAACTTTGCAGTTGAGGCGATCCCTAAATTCCGAAGGAAAGAGAAAAAAAGGCAAAAATGAAAACCAAAAACTTGCGATGTGAATTCGGGACCGAAGATGGCCGATTTTGGGTGCCTTGAAGGGTGACAAGCTGCTTAGATGGAAAGGATGTGCCTCGTCGTTAGCTTTCCAACGAGTATAAGAATGTCCAAAACGTACACCGTATGCAAAAGATATGTAAATTTCACTGAAGGTGTCTCGGAAACGGAATCGTACTCGGACTCGAAACGGACTCGGGTTAAAATTTGAAACTGCTATATCTTTCAAACCTTGGGGCAAACTTGCTGAATTTTTTGTGCAAGCTTGTGACAATATGTGGAAGGACTCCACCAATTTTCACTAGTTTTGGCGAAAGTTTAACACGTTTGCCACGACAGCAGAAGGAAAGCAGTGGCAGGCGTTACGGTTGCCTCGGCAGTGAGACGAGACAGTGGTAGAGCAAGATGCATGCCGCGGCAGAGCAAGATATTTGCCGCGGCAGCGGCAGCAGAGACATTTTTGGTGCCGCGGCAGCGACGGCAGGACGTTTTTGGTGCCGCGGTAGAAAAGCGGCGGCGGCAGCAAGATGCGTGCCGCGGCAGCAAGTGGCAGTGATGGCAGGCTGGTTTTGGTGCCGTGGTTGGGAGCGGCAGTGGCAGCAAGATGCATGCCGCGGCAGAAAGGGGCAGCGATGGGAGGCTGTTTTTGGTTCTATGGCAAAGAGCAGCAGCAGCGGCAAGATGCGTACCACGCAACTATAGGTAGTGGCGGTAGGCTGTTTTTTGGTGCCGCGGCAGGGATTGGCAGAGACGTGTAGCTGCGGCAGAGATTGTGTTTGTTGCGGCAACGATGGTAGGAGGTTTTGTTTGCCACAGCAGCGATGGCAGGATGTTTTGATTGCGCGGCAGCAAGTGGTAGTATTTGGTGGTTGCCACGGCAGGAATGGTAGCAGCGGCAGAGATTGTAGTTGCCGCGGCATCAATAGTAGGGTTTTTGGTTGCCACGACAGTGAGCGGCAGGAGATTGATTTTGGTTGCCCGAAGACGGACACAATGATGAAGCTACGCAAACGAACACAAAGATCAATATACAAACTAGATAATGATAAAGTAGATAATAACTAGAACTAGAAATCAGCAACTAGACACGACAATGTAACCAATAATTCAACAAGCAAAATTACTGAAAAGAAAAATTGCAAAGCACAAACGGGCTCGGACAAGGATGAACTAACCTTTTAAAAAAATTCATGGACTGTAGGTAAAGGAAAAATCTCACCGTTGAACGAAAGCTCTGATACCACCTGATGCGATAATGGGTATCCCGATCTTTCGGTGAGAAGGATAACTTGATTTTGGTAGAGACGACTCTCACGATTCGGCTACCAATCGCACACGACCAATATGACCGACAATCACTGAACCAACTCGATATCGTTATCGACCTTGCTAGAAGCACGATCGACTTGACCACGAAGGTCTATTCCTGCATGCAATCAAAGAACACGAAAGAACAAGATAATAAGCAATCTGAAATTGCAAATAAGATTAAAATATTTGATAAAGTTGGGATTATGTAGCGGTATTATGGTTGGTCTATCGACACAAGCCAATACATGAAGTTGCAATGAAGCTAACTTTTAACTAAACAAAATCCAAGGAAACTAGAGGGGTACGACCTCCTTATATAAGGAAGGGGAAGCCGCATATAGCTAACAAAATAGGGGGTGATACTATTTATAGCACTGTTTATGTATGAATAGTGTCTCATGAACAGTACGGGCCACCTAGGGTGGCACCTTCCCTTGGTCCTAAGCATTACAAGGTCCAATTTGGCCCAAACAGGTGATGCAGCACCTTCTTTTAGTGATTACGGTGCCCACATAAGGAATTTGAAGGTGAGGCTAGATCCGTTGGAAATAGGACAAGATAAGCTTTCCATCAAGTACTCATAGAGCTCAAACGGACTCGTATGTGAAAGTTATGCACGTTTGAAGTCAGTGTTGTCTCTGGAGGCCAAATTGGATTATAAAATATGTCCAACTCAAACTGTTGCTTAGCTTGGACAAAAAGTGTTGTGATGATGCACAAATATACATTTTCATCATTAGTTAGCATCATATAGTTCATATAATATAAATGCACTACTAAAAACGAGCTCACTTGATAATTTAAGTGAAGCATACAAGCTCTTGTAATTGGAATAGCAAGCATAGCAAATATAATTGTATCCATAGGGGTCATGTCCTCATCACTTCCGGTCGTAAGATCATCTAACGCTCCTTTCCCAAGTAGGTACTTTCACTTGAAGCTGGTGGGGGGGCTAGATGACGAGGATCTAGAAATCCTCATTTAATTATTTATTCGTAATCCTTATTATAGATAATAACGCCATTATATGGTCCTTAAGTATACCCCTTAATGTTCATAAGGGAGAAACTGGAGTGGCAAGATCTTCTACGACTATATCATGATCGTAAGGTCTTCAACGATCACCTCATGGTCGTAAGTCCTTCTACGATCCAGGTTAGCTATGACCACCCTATAGTCGTAAGTCCTTCTACAACTAGCACTACAACTAGCACATGATCGTAAATTCTTCTACGATCACCTCATGGTCATAAGTCCTTCTATGACCAGGTCAGTTACGACCACCCTATAATCAATCAAGCTTACAGACAAGTAGGCCCAATTGCTTAAGGCATCTAAACAGTCAGTATACGCCATTATTCTCCGGAATAATTGTACAATTAATCTCTCTGTCCTGGTGATAAATGTCTAGCGACGTGAGAACGTTACTTCTCCAACAGCAATCTCCAATAACTGCGCCATCATCTGAAGCATTGATGCGCCATTTGGGCTGGAGAGATTGTCGCCCAAGAACGCTATAAAAGGAGGAATCACTAGACGACAGAGAGAGGGACGAGGCGGGGGATCAGGAGCACAAGACATTGCATTTTTAGTCTTTCTCTTGATCTGTAACCAGCATACTCAATATACCCACACAGAGTAGGGTTGTTATTCTCTCCAGAGAAGGCTGAACCTGTATAAAAATATGTGTCGTTCTCTCTACGTGATTTGAGTCTTAGAAACCCCCGAATCAAACAATCATTACGTAAGTTCGGTCCTAAAACACCGGCAGGATGTGTTCGCTCTAAGTCACAAGTGGTAGTTGTTAGGAGAAAAATTTATGTTGTTCTATTATTGTTGGGAAAGTGCGGGGTGGGTTCCGGGTTTAGGTTCCCTTACCCGACAAGCATTAGGCTGGGCCGATGACTCCGACACAACGTATGGGTCCTCCATGGGAGCCCAGGATGGGCGGTTCGCAGAGGGTTAACCCTCATATGGGCGGCTCTTAGTTCACACTTACCTTTGGAAAATGTCATGTATGGCTTAGCTCTATCGGTATACCTTCAGAAGTGTACTTTATTGTGTGGAAAAAGGAGCGGTCTGACTTGTGGGTAAAATTGTACACCCCTGTAGGGAATAGTGATGCGACCTGGTTCAAACTAGTCGTATGGAGAATGAGCTAGTCGTAGGATGGTCAAACATAACTACCAACATGAGTGTCTAATAGAAGATCTTTCTTAAACATAGTGCTGAATTTTTGCATATAATTCTGTTGTAGATCATTGCACTTACTATTTCTTCTGCACCTACCATTAATTTGGGATCTATTCTTGAGAAAGAAAAGTTGAATAAAACAAATTTCATTGACTAGTTTCAAAATTTGAGAATTGTTATCAAACAAGAAAATAAGGAATATGTTCTACATGGTCCCTATCTCGAGGAATCGAATGCTAATGCTACTCGTACTGAAAAGAATGCTTATGAGACGCATTGCAATGACACATTCGATGTGCACTATCTTATACTTGCTACCATGAACTCTGAGCTTCAGAAGAAATATGAGATCACATACGCTTACAATATGATTGTGAGTCTAAAGGTATGTTTCAGGATCAAGCAAGGGCGGAGAGGTACAATACCTCTAAGGCATTATTTTCTTGTAGGCTATCGAAGCTAACCCGGTCAGTATTTATGTGATCAAGATGATTGCTCACATTGAAAGCTTGGAAAAGCTTGGTTTTCCCCCCTTAGCCAAGAGTTGGCTACTGATGTGATTCCCCGATCGCTCCCTGCAAGCTTTGAGCCAGTCATATCGAATTTTCATATGAAGGCATGGAGAAGTCAAATACCGAGTTGTGTGGTATGCTTAAAGGTGCTGAGAAAAGCATCAAGAAAAGTTCTAATCATGTGATGATGGTTCAAAAGACTACTAGCTTCAAGAAGGGTAAATCAAGAAAGGAAAAAGATAAAAGAAAGACTCAAGATGAGATCGAAAGTATCAAGGCAAAGCTTAAGAAGCTCAAGATGGGTCCTAAGCCTGACACAGAATGTTACCATTGTCATGAGACTGGGCATTGGAAGAAAAATTACAAGAAATACTTGGCAGAAATCAAAAAGAACAAAGGAAGTAAGACTACCAGTTTAGGTATAAATGTTATAGGAATTAATCTTGTCACTTCTCCCACCAGTTCGTGGGTGTTTAATACTGGATCAGTTGCTCATATTTTCAATTCGATGCAGGGACTGATAAGGAGTAGAAATTTGGCAAGAGGTGATGTTAATCTTCGTGTGGACAATGGAGCAAGAGTTGTTGCATTAGCTATGAGTTCATAATAAAGAATAATTGTTGTTCAAATTATTTTGAAAATATGCTTTATTGCCATACTCTATTGGTGAATGGATTGTATGTTTTAAATCTTGAGGATATGCATATCCATAACATAAATACTAAGAGACTTCGATCTAATGATTTGAATCCCACTTTTATTTGGCATTGTCGTCTAGGTCATATAAATGAGAAGCGCATAATGAAGCTCCATAAAGATAGTCTTCTAAATTCATTTAATTTCGAATCATTTGAAACATGTGAATCTTGTTTACTTGGTAACATGACAAAAACACCTTTCACGATCAGAGGTGAGAGGGCAAGTGATCTACTGGTCGTAATACATTCGGATGTATGTGGACCAATGAGCACTTCGAACAAAGGTGGTTTCAGTACTTCATAACTTTTACTGATGATTTCAGTAGATATGACTATGTCTACTTGATGATGCATAAGTCGGAATCCTTTGAAAAGTTCAAAGAATTTCAGTATGAAGTGCAGAATCAACTTGGCAAGACAATCAAATATCTATGATCTGATCGTGGAGGTGAATATTTGAGCTATGAGTTTGGTGATCATCTAAATAAATATGGAATTGTTCCACAACTCACTCCACCGGGTATGCCTCAATGGAATGGGGTTTCTGAACGACGAAATCGAACACTGTTAGACATGGTTCGATCAATGATGAGCCAATATGATCTTCCATTGCAATTCTGGGGATACGCTCTAGAAACAGTTGCTTTCACTTTAAATAGGGTTTCATCAAAAACAGTAGAGAAGACACCATATGATATATGGACCGAGAAGTGCCCTGGATTGTCTTTTCTAAGGATATGGGGTTGTGAGGTTTATGTAAAACGTTTGACATCTGATAAACTCACACCCAAGTCGGATAAATGTTTCTTTGTGGAGTATCCTAAGGAAACTAAAGGATATTATTTTTATAATCAAGATGATAACAAAGTGTTTGTTGCCCGCAATGGTGTCTTCTTGGAGAAAGAGTTTCTTTCCGAAGGAATCAGTGGGAGCAAGGTGCAACTCAAAGAAATTTGGGAAACATCTAAAAATATTTCAACTCTTGCTAAACCTCTACAGGATGAACAAAATTATGTAGAACCTGCAGATGAGGCATTAGCCCCATGTAGATCTAAAAGGCCACGTCAATTGCCTATAAGGTATGGGCATGTCATTTTATTACTGAATAATGATGAGCCTAAGACTTATACGGAAGTGAGGATGGACCCAGACTCTGAGTCATGGCTTGGAGCCATGAGATCTGAGATAAAATCCATGTATGACAATCAAATTTGGAACTTGGTTGATGCACCTGATGGTGTTACGACTATTGAGTGCAAATGAATTTTTAAGAAAAAGATAGATATGGATGGAAATGTTCACATTCATAAAGCGTGATGGGCGCAAAGGGTTTCAAACAAATTCAACATGTTGATTATGATGAAATATTTTCACCCATCGCTATGCTTAAGTCTATCCGGGTCATTCTAGCTATTACTGCATATTTCGATTATGTGATATGGCAAATGGATATCAAAACAACTTTTCTAAATGGAAACCTAAGTGAGGATGTGTACATGACACAACCTAAGAGTTTTGTCAATCCACGGGAAGCTAGAAATGTATGCAAGCTTAAGAAATCTATCTATATATTAAAACAAGCTTCTTGGAGTTGGAATATTCGTTTTGAAGAAGTGGACAAAGGGTTTGACTTTATCAAGAATAAAAAAGAACCTTGTGTTTACAAGAAGGTTAGTGGGATCAAGCTTGTGTTTCTGATCTTGTATGTGGATGACATACTACTGGTCGAAAATGATATCCTATGCTTGAATCTATTAAAACTTCATTAAGAAATAGTTTCTCAATGAAAGATTTAGGAGATACAACATATATCTTGGGAATAAGGATCCTTTTAGATAGATATAAAAGGCTAATTGGATTAAGCTAGGATATATACATAAACAAGGTGTTGAAGTGGTTCAACATACAAGATTCCAATAAATGTTTCTTGCCCATGGTACATAGCATTAATCTTAGTAAGAGTCAATGTCCTATGACCACTGATGAGCGAGAAAATATGAGTAAAATTCTATATGCTTCGGCTATTGGATCTATCATGTATGATATGCTATGTACACAACCATATATGTCGTATGCTCTAAGTGTTACGAGCAGATATCAGTCGGATCCAAGTGAAGGTCACTAGATAGCAGTCAAGAATATCCTTAAGTACTTGAGAAGGACTAAGGATGCATTTGTTGTGTATGGTGGTGAAGAAGAGCTGGTCGAAAATGGTTACACGATGTTAGCTTCCAAACCGACAAGCATGACTTCAGATCGCGGTCTAGGTTTCTATTTTGTCTTAATGGAGGAGTAGTGAGCTGGAAAAGTTACAAGCAAGAAACGGTTGTTGATTCTATAACAGAGGCTGAGTACATTGCGATTTTCGAATCTGCAAAAGAGATCGTATGGATTAGAAAGTTCATTAATGAACTTGGTGTGGTTGCTAGTGCTTTCAGTCCAATGGATCAATATTGTGATAATAGTGGAGCCATTGCACAAGCTAAGGATCCTAGATTGCATCAAAAGTCCAAGTACATACTTCGACGATATCACATTATTCGTGTGATCGTTGAGAGAGGTGATGTGAAGATATGCAAAGTGCACGCAGATTTAAATATTTTTGATCCGTTGACAAAGTCTCTCCAACAACCTAAGCATGAGGTGTACACAAGAGCTATGGGTATTCGATACCTATTTGATTGACTCTAGTGTAAGTGGGAGACTGTTGGTGATATGCCCTAAAGGTAATCATAGAGATGATTGATAAAGACTAACAAGTGAGTGACTTGTTGGTGAAGCTCTATGACTTATATGATGTCGTTCTAAATGTATCCCTGGTCGAATGTCACTGTTCGAAACACTACTGACTCTATTGACTGGCACATGTATTGATTAATGATCATGTTTCACTGGTCATAGATATAGTGATATCAAATCAATAATGTGAATAAGTGTTAGAGAACATAGTGTTGGATTGACCCACCTTGAGACACTACTGAGATTATTATGATTTCATGTGTCATCAGTTGGTCTCAAGCAATGATGATGTATAATCCTTAGACCTGAGATCAGCATGGTTTCCTACATGTGTAAGAGTATACTTTAGAGTTACCAAATGCTACTCTATAATTAGGTAGTTATAGAGGTAGTTTTTGGGTATGTTATGAAACATGTAGAGGAATGTGACTGGTTGGATATGGAATTTATCCTCCTAACATAACAGGAGAGATATCTCTGGGCCCCTCGATGTGGTCGGATAAAGAAAGTGCATAGCCATACCACTAGTGGTTGAAGAGTTCAACCACATGAAGTTATTCAACACATGATCGACACTAAATATGAAAGAGATATTGTTAGTGACAAGGATCTAGTCTTAGATCATATTGCATTAAGGTTAGATTCGATATTATTTGTGTGTATTCGAGAATCGTTATATCCTCGCTAGGAACCGCTAACGACTCATGATGGATGACATAATATCTCACTTGGAGTTCATAAGCTCTATATAAGGAGATGCATGAGGTTGTTGGAAGATACACGGGATAGATGTGACGTGAGTTGCTCTACCGAAACCCTAGCCGCCATCTTTTTAGAGAAGTGAGGCAAAAGGAGAATACGCTACTACACGAGCTTGAGAACGATCATCTTTTAGTTCAATCGATCGACTAAGACCGCTACATCGATGTGCACTATGTTAGATTAGGATGCTCCAACTCTTCTTCCACTGCACTGTGCGTCTGGTGGTAATGATATATTATCTCTTGCTTGCATGGTATCCTGGTTTACGTGGTAGAATTTTTAGATTGCTAACTAGTGTACCCCACCCGTATCCCTTCAGTAGAGACCCTAACGATCCCTACAGCGCCGGCCAGTCCCAAGTATCGTCCCTGTCTGTCGGTCCTAGACGAAATAGGAGTGAGAATCAAAACCAACCTTACAGCTGAGATCAGTAAGCTGATCCATAGAGAGAAGCTGCATGGTAAGCTGGGCAACATGGGAAACAACTAGAACTGATAAATCAGTGAACAAAATAGTGCCCTAGCAGCTGATAGGCAGAGGAGTACCGTCAGCTGTCTTAACAAAGATAGGAAAAACAGGATGTCCTACTGAAGTGAGAGATGTGGAGTACGGTGTTTTGTGGAAAGAGGCACCAGAATCCAAAACCCAAGAAGTACCTGGAGCAGACGTCTGAGCTAGACTATTTGAACTTGAGTGTCAGAACATGGTGAGAAGGTCCTAAATTGGTCATCCTCCCATCGAGGAAGAGCCTCCCTGCCCCCCCCCCCTTGGAGCGTCCACCTCCACTCGCCTTGTTTCACTTTTTTTGCACCGCACAACTCTGGTAGTTGTGCCCACAGACAAAGCAAAAGTCGGCAAGCACAATTTGAAACAAATTTGGCCGCGAAGATAGTCACGAGAGTAGATAAGTTCAGGGCTCAGAAGAAGTCGACGGAGGAGTCCTCCTGGCGAAGCATCTCCAACTCACGCTGAAGCGAAGAGAACTGAGCATTGCTGCTGTAATATCCCAATTTTCAGAGCTTGAAAATCTTTTAAATATTGGTAGCAAGAAAATTCATCATTTGGATTATTTGAATATTAATTTAAAAAGCTTAAATTGGACTTTTAGAACAAATGGATTTAATGTGCTTAATCCCAATATCAACAATTGCCAAAATTATTTTATTTAGATTCTATATGCTTGGATATATTTTATAGAATTTTCTGAAATTTTTCCAAAGTCAATTGCTATTTTCTAATTGCTATTTGCATTTTCGGATTTATTTAAAAGAAAATCAAAAGAAAATCCTCGAACGATCTTGGGCGAAGCCAAAGACTATTCCTCGCCTCGGCCCAGCCGCCGCCTTCTCACTTCGGATGGGCGCGCGCGTGTCCCGTCGGACGCCGCCGACGCTCTTGCTCGCTCCCGGTAGTTGGATCAACATCGTCCATTGCGCTGCCGCCACGCTGCGCGCCTCTCTCTTCGTGACGGTGGGACCCCACCGAGTCGTCGTCCCAGCGCGCTTCTTCTTCCTCCCGCTTTCCCCCCTGTCCGCCATTTTCGCCCGAAGGAGCTCGTCCGACAATTGCGCAACCGCCGCTGATTTCTCACGCCAATTGCACGAGCGAACTCCCTCCTATCCCGCGCATATCTCTACTGTTTCCCCTCCGCTCCCCTCAATCTCCCTTATTTTGGATCTCCGATCGTGGCCAAACGGACTCATTTAGGCGTTTCTACCCTCGTCGTCCCGCCCTATAAAACCCCCGAGGTCCCCTCGCTCCCGATCCCAGAGCCGCCACCTCGCCCTCCTAAAGTCCTAGCGCCGCCTTAATTGAGTTTGTAGCTTTTGGCGCCCGGCAAAGCTCCACTTGCTGCCGCCACCGGTGGCGCTCTACCCCGGAACTACGCCGTCAAGCATCCCCATCACTGTGGCTTTCTGGGAACCCTCGACATCGCTCGGGCGCCACCGGAGTTCAGCGCGGCAAAACCCGATCACCCTCTTCCGCTCGGCGCCAATTCCGCGACCCCGACGTCCCGGCGCCAAATCAGCGTCACCAGTGCGCGTAGCGAGCTACCAGAGCACCCGCCTTCCTCACCGTCGTCGCCGATTCGCCGTTGTGGGCGATCCAAGACGCACCGGCCGGCCGGTGGCGTGGGCCCTGCGTGTCTGACCAGTCGGCACTGCGCTGGCGTGTCACCTGCGTGGCCGCCGCATCAGCGCCACGCCTCCCGGTTTGCCGCGTCAGCTTTCCCCTCGGCTCGGTGGATTTGGTCCACCGCGTGCGAGAGGTCGACTGATGGGTCCCACTGTCGATTTTATTTTAAATTTAATTCCTTTTAGGAAATTCTCGGTGGACGCAAGCATTGCGCAATAATCGAATTTCCTTTATAAAATAATTCGGAAATTCAAGAAAATCCAAATTAGGGTTTAATTGATTTTCAAATTTTCCAAAGCCCATATCTTTTGCATCCGAAGTCCAATTGAGCCCATTCAAATTTGTAAATTCATATAAAATTAAGATCTATTTAATGGTGAATTTTATTTGATTTTTGGAGTTTGTTTTGCCTCTGTTATTTATTTGTTTTGTTTCTTTTGTCTCGTTTGCGAGTAGACGTCGATACTTCGGGGAATTTTGCAGAAGAAGGAGCACCTCAAGACCAAGACCAATATCTAGATCTATTCCAAGGCAAGTTATACCTTTGATCATATTGAACCCAGTTTTCAAAATACTTTGTTTCAATGTATTGCATTCTATTTCAAGTAATTATTTAAATACTTTTAGGTGTAGCTATTAATCCAAATTGTTATGCCACCTTGTCTATTGTATGCCATGATCTTTTGTCACCCTAGGTTGGTTCATTATTAGTTGGTATTATCGTAGCACCAACGTGGGTTGGTTAGATACGAGTAGTTTGCTTAGCCATGCCACGAGTCATCATTTCATGTGAGAGTTGCAATTATAAATTTGACTAAGTGATTATGGGCTGTGTGATGAATCTGTGTGTCTTTGTGTGCTATTACTCGTTGATGGCATGTGTTGCACTTAATCAACAGGTGGGAAAAGATTTAGGCGAGGCAAGTGGTGGATCTGTGTGAATGGTGGAGTGTGTGCTTATTAAACTTTGTGATTTGGGTTAAAGCGGAAGTCTTGCCTTAGTCAATTAAGGACTTAACTTTGTGCGCCATTGAACTGGCCTTCTGCATGCGACCACATGCCTAGTATGGGTTGGGCTGACTTAGTAGGTTATGGAGTCTTGACATTGACAACTCGGGTTGTATTTAAGCTATGTGATGAAATTTGGATGTGTGTCTGCATTGTGTGTTTGGGTCACATCGCGGGACGGTTCGCTGCATCCCTGTCCAATGGTGTGTGTCGTTCCAAGGGCTGTGTGTACAAATTGGACGGCAGTAAAGCACGCCAGGAGTGTCATTGTTTGAGATGAAGTTTCTGAAAGGTTTTGTTATGGTCAGTGATCGCTACACTGATTGTATCATGTGGGTAAAGTGTACAAACTCTGCAGAGTGTTTAAATCAATCTATTCGAATAGCCGCGTCCTCGGTTATGGACATGCTCGGAAATTTCACATGAGGGGTAGATTTTCATAAAACAATTGGGAAGGGTCAGCTGTGTGAGATAACTTGTTCAGCTGTGTGAAAGAACTTGATTAGACTGTGTGTCCTTTGTGAAATCAATTGTTAACTTATTATTGTCTATTTGTTTTGAATTATGCTTTCAATCTATTATTTGTATTAAATTGCAAATGTTGCATTTCTGCAAAATAACCACAGAAGCCATTTCTTTGGAATAAGCCATCATGTATAAATGCATTCTGTGGTATGACTTGCGAGTACGGTGTGTACTCACTCTTGCTAAACAAATCAACAGAAGTGGAGGAGTCGTCGCCTGCTTTTGAAGAGGAATTCTCGAAGGTTGGCGTTAGGGTCTTGATCGATCGGTTGCTGTGGTAAATTGATGGGAGCCACCGGAGTTTATTTCGTTTCATTGCGGTTTATTTCTTTTTTGTCAGCCTTGCATGGCTTAATAAATGTAACACTCGACCATAAGGTCCCAACAGTTATTTGTTATTTAAAGTACTCGTTTATTCTTATATTAGTTGTATGGATGTGATATTTCATCAATGTTGATACTGTGTGCACTAGCGTGATCCTGGACTAGTGCAGAATACACAGAGGGTCCAGATTTGCATATTTGGGTCCCGACAGCTGCTCTGCTAGTATCGCTCACGCAAGTACTACCAGATGTGACAAGTGGAACACAGACCAACAATGTCTGGTTGGATGTAGTCATCGACGCTGACCACTAGGGTGACTCGAACACAGGCCTCATCAGCACACCAACACTCAAAAGCGTCTATCGTATACTAAAAGGCCCCATCAGCAGCAACAGCCTCTGCCTCCTTGGCGACCTCATCTTTTGTAGTAGGTGCAAAAGTAGGTTGCCTGGGAGGATGTAGCATCCCAATTTTCTAAGCTTTTAAAAATCTTTTATCAGTTAGTAGTTGGAAAATTCACTATTTGGATTTTATTTGAATTTTAATTAAAGCTTAATATGGACTGTTAGCATAAAAATAATTTAATATGATTAATACCAATATCAACAACTGTCAAAACTATTTTATTTGGATTCTATGTGCTTGGATATATTTTCTAGATTTTTCTAGAATTTTTCTGAGTTCATTTGTTATTTGGATTTTCTGGTATTTTCTTAAAAAAAACTAATTTAAAATCTCATAACAGTGATTGGGCCAAAACCCAAACCCTATTCCCACCAGCCCATCACGGTGCAGCCCGCTCGCCCGCCTCCGACTGACATGCAGGTCAGCCTCCCCTTCCTCCTCGCAGTGCAGACACAGTCCCGGTCGGCCTCACCTCATGGTTGCCATGTGAACACGCGCGAGCCACCGTTGCTGACATGTGGGCCCCACTAAATCACTGTTGATCATCCTCGAATCCGTTGAGGATTCTGTTCCACCGCCGCGATGTCGTTTTGAGCGTTTGCGCCCTAGACTCACCTAGCCGGCGGTGTATAAAAGGGGAGCAAGCCCCTTCCATCCGCATCACAAACCTAGCCACATCAGCGCCGAAGCCAAACCCTAGCCACTGAAAAAACTCAAAGAAGGATCTGTGCCACCGCAACTCCGACGAGCGATTCCGCCACAACCGGAGTTGCCCGAGCCTCATGGTCTGCACCTTCGACATCGCAACAGTGAAGGCTTTATCCTGGTCGCCTTCACTTCGCCGGAGCATCACCGTAACCCTACTCTCGTCTAGCCCGTGACTTTGTCGTCGCTTCGACCTCGCCGCTGGCCTGCCCAATCGTCCTCTTGCGCCTGTGAGTGCGTCATCGAGGCGGGCGAGCGGGCATACTATTATCCGACAATTTAAAAGGTTATCCCAAAACCCATTCATCAAAGGCATACTATTATCCGACAATTTCACCATCATGCAAACACAGGTCACCTATTAAATCCTATCATCAACCCTTCTAAAAGAAACACAATAGATTATTTCATATTATTTCTGTTATCTCAATAAGATTACAGCGGCCAACTTGTCCTAAAGATTATATGATACACCAACCACACTACCAAAGTAAACCTCTTTTAACAAGGGCATGCAGCCACAAGTCATCCTCAGAAAACACACCCGAATAAATCACTTTTAAATTTCAACCCTTCACCTAATAGGAATACTCACACAAATTTAGTACACACTAATTCCAATCTGGAGGTTATCATAATCCATTGATGATTATCCAATCTTGGACGAATCTATGGTCCTTTCTCTATTTGTATTCCCTCGGGCATACATAAGATCATCAAGTAACCAATTAAACAAAATTCCATATCTTTATCTACTGAGACAACAGTCAAACAAATCCTTATGTCTCTCATTCTACACAGTTAGATTAGCCTATCGAGACCAAATAATCCAACAAGTTTAGCAAGCTACACAATTCTAATAATCAACCATTTCATCAATGTTCCACACTTTTAATAACTCTATTGATTCCAACCAAGTATAGTTACACTCATATTCACAGCTCATCAGAACTACTAGAGGACAATATCGACTTATCCAATTTCACTTCTAAGGGTACTCGTTAGGATTTATTATGCACCACCCTGCAAACCCAGGCTGATAACTCATATCATATCCGTTAATTTCTTTGATTGTAACCTCTCACTTAACCACGAGAATACATCGCTAAAGGATTTAACATTTTCTTTCATAAAAGAGAACCATCCAACTTCAACGCTCAGAATCCCCAAAAGAGTTGCAAAAGCAAACATTCATTATCCAAATTATCAAGCGAAATAAATGGATCATGTTTACCAATAAGAAAGACAAAACTCCAATACGAAGGTCAACCTTAACAATTAACCAAGCTTACCAGTAGCAAGAATAACTCAATAATTGGGAAAATAATAATTGCTTTAAGAGACAAGTTAAACCAACGGAAACACTTTAATCTTTCTCAAAGCAACCATCAACCGCAATGAACTAATAACCCAGGAGAAATTCATCAGCCACAACTGGACAAGAGTGGATCAAATTCAAATTCAAATTCAAGAAAGAGAACAACTTTTCTAAAGATATTCACTTTCAACGCTTGTACTAAGATATCTGAGGTAACCACTTCACCATTCTCTTACTACGAACGATGGTGTAACCTGGTAAAGCCCAGGGCCACAACCACGACCTCAACCCCTTCACATCAACCATTCTTACACATAACTCAAGATAATCAATTAATTAGCAATCATACTAAATTCATACCAATAATCATCAATACGATATCACAGAAACGTAAATGCAATGCATTGCCCATTCCCATCCTACTGTGCACAGTGTGTCAATTTATTTATTTTTTCTTTTCTAGCAACCACGGACCTGAAGCCCGCTCTGATACCAACTATGACACCCCAACCCATCAAAGAGCCTGGAATGCTACTAAATAAACATGATAACCATTTAAACATAAGTCATAGTTCTAAATTTCGGCAGAACCTCCTTTGTATAATTAAGTATACCAGATGTTCCAACAAATGCATATATTATTATCAATATCTCAACATCCCAAGTTCATCAAAGCATTCTTAAATAATATATTCAGCTAATGCATAAGCAAGCATAATTAAAAAAAATTACCACTCTCATTATTACACATAATCCAATGCATTCAAGCATAGCCAAAATTAATCCTTAAACAGTTTGCTTATTATTAAGGTACGACCTAAATGATAATCATCTTTAAAAGAATGTGTGGTAGTGAGTGCATCCAAAGCAACTCTACTCCCTCCCATACATGCCGTTCTTGCAAGTGGTACCTAAAATCACAACAAAAGCAAGAGGTGAGTCCAAAGACTCAGCAAATATAATAAATGGCATCAACAACATATAAGCATATAACTCATCAACTATACTTCACAAAACCACATATCAATCACTTTACACATGCATGCTACGCAATATGCTCAACATGATCTTTTTCCTCCTCTTTCCCTTTTCCATTTTACCGGTAATGCAAAGTGCGCATCCGTCGATGCACACCCATGCACATACCATCTAATCTGAGGACCATTGCCCATACTCACGTGTATGGGGACCTAAGCCCATGCTCTTCAAGCATGGGGACCTTTAGCCCGTCATTAACAAGACGGGACCTCAAGAGTTGCTTGGTCATCACATGACCAAGACTTCAATAAACTAACATGATGCATATGTATGAATTCTCAAACACAAACATGCATACTCAATAACATTACATATGAATAGCCTATTCATACTCCAAAATCTCATAACCATGGACAAACAACCATGAATAACACGTAATTCATATCTCTAGCAACCGTGAACAATACCAATTATGTCATCTTCACAAACATGAACACACAAGTACTCATAATATATGTTAAACATTGTCATTCAATAATATATATTATATTCATCATTATACTTAGTGAATCATGCGAGAGAACGAGGATGTCTGAGAAGGTCTTGCCCGTGCGATCCACCACGAATAATAATTATAACACACGCTAAGGCACAGTAGCGGACCAAAACAAACTATAACAATAACCATGAACTCGCAAAAATATCTAACTCGATCCCGTCCCCCAAATTCCTAAACGTCGATCTGTCCCCTCGGTGGATAGTCAACTTCAAAAATCCATATATATTGGTACAAGAGTCCAAATAAGATATTCTTAGACTTTCTGGAAAGGTAATTAAATTCTCCAATTAAGTCTAGTTAGTGAGCCTTACTAAATCGGCCAAATAATACCCCTACCATACCCCTACCAGGCCAGTTAATAAAACATCAATTTCACATCGGGCTCTCTGGACAGAGCACTAAAACCACCATAACTTTTGCTACGCAACTCGGAACAGGGTGATCTTGGACTCTCTGGAATCATGACAAAACCAGCTACAATAGTCCAGTTGAATAAGTCTCCTGATTCAGCCTCCTACTAATTCTTATATTCAAGTAAAGTTTCTGTCTCTGCAATCTGACAGTCAGCGAAACAGCAGCGGTAAAAATTCCATAACTTTTGATTTCCAACTCTAACAATTGTGTTCTTTATCAACTTGGAAAGCTTACTGAATCTTCTACAATATTCATTTTGGGTGGCTTTTCTAATTCGGCCTCTAAATAATTCATAATGGTCAGACAAGACAATCTGCCAATTCTCATCAGCTCTCCTGGTCAGTCGCGGTAAAACTACAATAACTCCTAAACCGTAAGTCTAAATCAGGTGATCTCGGTGCCCAAAAAAATCTAAAACCGAGGGCTACAACTTTCTTAGAGGCAGTCAGATCAGAAAACGTACGGATCTTACCCAAAAATGACGAGCAACAGCGCTGAACAACACCGATCTGCTACCTCGTCTTGGACGGCACTCCAACTGTGGTCTCCTCGCCTTTCCTCCAATGGACTGCAGTAAGGATCTTCACCGGGAAGGGAGATGGTGCTGCTGGGGAGGTGGTGGCACAGGGGAGGTTCAAGGGAGGCGCAAGGGAGAGAGGGGTGGCGGCTAAGAATTACCACTCTCATTATTACACATAATCCAATGCATTCAAGTATAGCCAAAATCAATCATTAAACAGTTTGCTTATTATTAAGGTACGACCTAAATGATAATCATCTTTAAAAGAATGTGGTAGTGAGTGCATCCAAAGCAACCCTACTCCCTCCCATACATGTCGTTCTTGCAAGTGGTACCTAAAATCACAACAAAAGCAAAAGGTGAGTCCAAAGACTCAGCAAATATAATAAATGGCATCAACAACATATAAGCATATAACTCATCAACTATACTTCACAAAACCACATATCAATCACTTTACACATGCATGCTACGCAATATGCTCAACATGATCTTTTTCCTCCTCTTTCCCTTTTCCATTTTACCGGTAATGCAAAGTGTGCATCCGTCGATGCACACCCATGCCTGTACCATCTAGTACAGGGACCATTGCCCATACTCCACGTGTATGGGGACCTAAGCCCATGCTCTTCAAGCATGGGGACCTTTAGCCCGTCATTAACAAGACGGGACCTCAAGAGTTGCTTGGTCATCACATGACCAAGACTTCAATAAACTAACATGATGCATATGTATGAATTCTCAAACACAAACATGCATACTCAATAACATTACATATGAATAGCCTATTCATACTCCAAAATCTCATAACCATGGACAAACAACCATGAATAACACGTAATTCATATCTCTAGCAACCGTGAACAATACCAATTATGTCATCTTCACAAACATGAACACACAAGTACTCATAATATATGTTAAACATTGTCATTCAATAATATATATTATATTCATCATTATACTTGCCGTAACCGCGAGAGAACGAGGATGTCTGAAGGTCTTGCCCGGTGCACCGATCCACCACGAATAATAATTATAACACACGCTAAGGCACAGTAGCGGACCAAAACAAACTATAACAATAACCATGAACTCGCAAAAATATCTAACTCGATCCCGTCCCCCAAATTCCTAAACGTCGATCTGTCCCCTCGGTGGATAGTCAACTTCAAAAATCCATATATATTGGTACAAGAGTCCAAATAAGATATTCTTAGACTTTCTGGAAAGGTAATTAAATTCTCCAACTAAGTCTAGTTAGTGAGCCTTACTAAATCGGCCAAATAATACCCCTACCATACCCCTACCAGGCCAGTTAATAAATCATCAATTTCACATCGGGCTCTCTGGACAGAGCACTAAAACCACCATAACTTTTGCTACGCAACTCGGAACAGGGTGATCTTGGACTCTCTGGAATCATGACAAAACCAACTACAATAGTCCAGTTGAATAAGTCTCCTGATTCAGCCTCCTACTAATTCTTATATTCAAGTAAAGTTTCTGTCTCTGCAATCTGACAGTCAGCGAAACAGCAGCGGTAAAAATTCCATAACTTTTGATTTCCAACTCTAACAATTGTGTTCTTTATCAACTTGGAAAGCTTACTGAATCTTCTACAATATTCATTTTGGGTGGCTTTTCTAATTCGGCCTCTAAATAATTCATAATGGTCAGACAAGACAATCTGCCAATTCTCATCAGCTCTCCTGGTCAGTCGCGGTAAAACTACAATAACTCCTAAACCGTAAGTCTAAATCAGGTGATCTCGGTGCCCAAAAAAATCTAAAACCGAGGGCTACAACTTTCTTAGAGGCAGTCAGATCAGAAAACGTACGGATCTTACCCAAAAATGACGAGCAACAGCGCTGAACAACACCGATCTGCTACCTCGTCTTGGACGGCACTCCAACTGTGGTCTCCTCGCCTTTCCTCCAATGGACTGCAGTAAGGATCTTCGCCGGGAAGGGAGATGGTGCTGCTGGGGAGGTGGTGGCACAGGGGAGGTTCAAGGGAGGCGCAAGGGAGAGAGGGGTGGCGGCTAAGAATTACCACTCTCATTATTACACATAATCCAATGCATTCAAGCATAGCCAAAATCAATCATTAAACAGTTTGCTTATTATTAAGATACGACCTAAATGATAATCATCTTTAAAAGAATGTGGTAGTGAGTGCATCCAAAGCAACCCTACTCCCTCCCATACATGTCGTTCTTGCAAGTGGTACCTAAAATCACAACAAAAGCAAAAGGTGAGTCCAAAGACTCAAAGAAATATAATAAATGGCATCAACAACATATAAGCATATAACTCATCAACTATACTTCACAAAACCACATATCAATCACTTTACACATGCATGCTACATAATATGCTCAACATGATCTTTTCCTCCTCTTTCCCTTTTCCATTTTAATGTAATGCAAAGTGCGCATCCGTCGATGCACACCCATGCCTGTACCATCTAGTACAGGGACCATTGCCCATACTCCACGTGTATGGGGACCTAAGCCCATGCTCTTCAAGCATGGGGACCTTTAGCCCGTCATTAACAAGACGAGACCTCAAGAGTTGCTTGGTCATCACATGACCAAGACTTCAATAAACTAACATGATGCATATGTATGAATTCTCAAACACAAACATGCATACTCAATAACATTACATATGAATAGCCTATTCATACTCCAAAATCTCATAACCATGGACAAACAACCATGAATAACACGTAATTCATATCTCTAGCAACCGTGAACAATACCAATTATGTCATCTTCACAAACATGAACACACAAGTACTCATAATATATGTTAAACATTGCCATTCAATAATATATATTATATTCATCATTATACTTGCCAGAATCAGAGAGAACGAGGGATGTCTGAAGGTCTTGCCCGTGCGATCCACCACCGAATAATAATTATAACACACGCTAAGGCACAGTAGTGGACCAAAACAAACTATAACAACAACCATGAACTCGCAAAAACATCTCACTCGATCACGTCCCCCAAATTCCTAAACGTCGATCTGTCCCCTCGGTGAATAGTCAATTTCAAAAATTCATATCTATTGGTACAGGAGTCCAAATAAGATATTCTTAGATTTTCTGAAAAGGTAACTAAATTCTCCAACTAAGTCTAGTTGGTGAGTCTTACTGAATAGGCCAAATAATACCCCTACCAGGCCAGTTAATAAAACATCAATTTCACATCGGGCTCTCTGGATAGAGCACTAAAACCACCATAACTTTTGCTACGCAACTCGAAATGGGGTGATCTTGGACTCTCTGGAATCACGACAAAACCATCTACAATAGTCTCGTTGGATAAGTCTCCTGATTCAGCCTCCTAATAATTCCTATATTCAGGTAAAGTTTCTGTCTCTGCAATCTGACAGTCAGCGAAACAGTAGTGGTAAAAATTCCATAACTTTTGATTTTCAACTCTAACAATTTTGTTCTTTATCAACTTGGAAAGCTTACTGAATTCTCTACAATATTTATTCTGGGTGGCTTTTCTAATTCGACCTCTAAATAATTCATAATGGCCAAACAAGACAATCTGTCAATTCTCGTCAGCTCTCCTGGTCAGTCGCGGTAAAACTACAATAACGCCTAAACCGTAAGTCCAAATCAGGTGATCTCGGTGCCCAAAGAAATCTAAAACCGAGGGCTACAACTTTCTAAGAAGCAGTCAGATCATAAAACGTACGGATCTTACTCAAAACTGACGAGCAACAGCGTTGAACAACACCGATCTGCTACCTCGTCTTGGCCGGCACTCCAACGGTGGTCTCCTCGCCTTTCCTCCAATGGACCGCAGCAAGGATCTTCGCCGGGGAGGGAGATGGTGCTGCTGGGGAGGTGGTGGCACAGGGGAGGTTCAAGGGAGGCGCAAGGGAGAGTGGGGTGGCGGCTATGGGGGAAGAAATAGGGAGGGTGGCTAGGGTTTAGGGGGGGAGGTCATTCCCCCTTTGGCCGGCCCCCCTCTTGGGCCACAAGGGCCGTGGTCCAAAGCCCAGGTTGTCCAAATAATGCGAAAAATCTCCTTTTAATTTCAGAATTTTCACTCCTTTCTTTGCCCTCTCTTCTTTCAGCTGATTTTCTAATTACCCGATTCAAATCCGGGATATTACAGTTGCCTATGGTGAATTGATGGAATTCTGTTGGAGTTTAATTTTATTCCGCTGCTACTATTTTATTTATTGTCAGCCCTACGAGGCTTAATAAATGTAAACTCGACCATAAGATTAAAACCATTATTTGCTATCTAAATTAGTCGTTTATTCTATTAATCGTCTTGTATGGATCAATATTCATCTATATTGATATTGTATGCACTAGCGTGATCCTGGGCTAATGCAGTATACACATAGGGTCCAGAATTGTATTTTTTTATCCCGACAGAGGAGGCTGAACCGGCGACGGTGGACAAAGTCGAGTACCAGTGACATGTCCCTAGAGGCGGAGACCATCGAGCGTGATCTCCATGAGTGAAGACCACAACCTGTAGTTCATCCCATTAAGCTTTGTTTCCGAGAATAGGATCGCAGCTGATGGAACGGAAGCCATCGGTAAGCTGCACTAGACGGCGCGGCGACCAAGGCAATGAAGTATAATAGGTGGTGCTGGATGAAGCGGCGGTTAGATCAACGTTCTTTTTTTAAGCATCTGTTTTTATAGAAACCGGAACATCCGCTCGATCCAATCACGAGCGGCGACGGCCGCCGGCAACGGCGGCGGCTCCGGTGAGTGAAGGGGCTTCTTCACTCCGCCGGTGAGCGCGACGGTGCTAGGGCAGAAGTGGGGCTTCTTCACTCCACCGATGGCTGGGGCCGATTTGCACGCCACCTGGATCTACCTAAGCGCGACAGTGTCGGGGGGAGCGGTGAGACTTCTTCACACCACCAGTGGCCGAGGGGCCAGGGCCGATTTGCGTGCCACCTGGATCTCCCTAAGCGAGACGATGCCGGGCGGAGGCGTCGAACGCGGCGGCTAATGCGGCAACGGCCTAGACGTCCTTGGGTGCCGGCGAGGCGGCGCGTGGGAGGGCGCCCGCAAGGTCGGGGACAACCTCCTCCGACTGATCCGAGGATGACGACGACAACGTGAACGTGGCAGCCAATGCGGTGGCGTCAAAGCGGTGCCCTCCGGCAACTTTGATGACGGCAGCAGTGGTGGTGAGATCGCAACGGAAGGAGCTAGGTTAATTCTCTAGCTCTGATATCATGTTATGAATATTGTGTGTATATTCATGAGGCCCAATGGTCAATATATATAGGGAGTATAGAAAAATATCCTCCTTGTACTTCCTATATATATTGTTCATCGGACCTCGTAAATATACACATTATATTCATAACAGACACAACTTCGGCGATGCTCCAAATTTCAGTAGGCAGCAACCAAAAAAATAACCATAAGAATTAACACATCTAAATAGCAGGCATGATCCGATAATTTAGGGGTGGCTACAAACATATTGCAGAGCTTAACTTGGATGGAGAGAGCACATAATGAGTATAAATTAAGTCTCCTCCGTATAGTTTGGTAGATTGAAAAGACATGTAAAAGAAATTAAGAGAAAAGTTAGGTCCAATGTGCTTTCTCCCCACGTCTCTTCACTTCTCTGGAGCAATTAGAAATGAACTATAGCATGTAAACTAGCACCTCTATTTTTCCCTATCTCCTTATGCTTTGTTGCATCTAAAATTTAGTAGCCAACAAATATATTTTTTTGGTCTACCTCAGAAAACAAATAGTACTGATAACACAAGCCTGATTGGGGGAAAAAAATTAGTCACATAAAGAAAGAAGGCATACTTCTTATAGTAAGGAGCTTCCCTATCAAGTTTCCCCCATGCAAATTGATACCTACATCCAGTCAAGACATGAATATGAACCAGAAAATATTGCAATATGCCAATATGTGATACAATTTATTGGACAACTTCCAACATTTATTATCCTCATATTTATCCTTGTATATCTAGGTCTAAAAATGTATATCATTTTCTATACTACTATAATATAATGCATCAGTTTTTGAATTTGGATTTGCCACTTTCCTCCCAGCCAAACAGCTGGAAGCATTGTCAACACTCAACCGTTGATTTGTATTCTCGAATTGATACTGCCCTTCATCACACTCCAATCTACGTAATCAAACGGTCAGAATGAGCCAGACTCGCTCGGCCCTTTTCCCGCGCGCGACGATGCCAACCCATGCCCGGTGTCAAAAGGAAATAAAATATTCCCCAAATCAACCTTCTCATGAAATCTCTTGAATCCTCTGCAGCCCCATACCACGGTTATTAAGGTGTCGATTAGGCGTCGAGGCGGTGAAGGCCGGCCGTCACAGCCGTCACCTCGCCTCGCCAGCATGTGGTGTCCGCCTTATGTTGTATGGCGTCAATTAGGCGTCGCATGGACACTACTGGAGGAGAGGCGGGTGCCACAAGGAGCGATTCTGCGGGAGATTGAAGAGAGAGGCGGGACTGAGCAGGCTAATTGGCTAAAGAGAGAGGGAGTCAGGGAGAGAGGGGAGACAGAGAGTTAGGGAGACAGAGAAGGGGAGAGAGAGAGTTAGGGAGATAGAGAGGAAACCTCCGCCGCCATCTCATCCCCGCCAGTTCCGACACCGGCGCCAATGGGAAAGGCCCGTCCAGGCCTCCCCTCTGTCCAAATCTGTCGCCCAAGTATGCTCTGCTCCCCCTCTTCTCCCTCATGTCCTCACTCTCTTCTCCCTCTACTATCTTCCTCTTCTGAATCTTGGCTCTTTTTCTCTGATATCTTCCTCCTCTGCTTTTCTTCATCTCTTTGCCCCTTCTCTATTTTTGCTGGCTCTACCTCTTACTCTGTTTTATGCTGGCACATTTGCTGCAGCTTGCTCCTTGCAGCCTCGTCACCAGTTCGAGGTCTCCTCGCCTCCATCCCCGTCGCCGATCTGTGGGCAAAAACTGAGGCTAAAACTTGATCTAGACAAACTTATCCCTAGCTCAGTGATGAACACCTAGCCTAATCCTTAGAACAGAAGCTTGAATCTCATACCCGAAGTTGAAGATGCCATGAAGTCTTGTAGGTTCGGTAGATCGGCATCAATGGAGGCGTGAATGAAGTCGGCGATGTCGCGATGACGACGGCAGCCTTCGGTCTTCGCCCACCACAGCGCACGTGATGGATCGGTTTTGTTCTTGGATCCTCGTAGCCTAGAACCCTTTCACAAGAGCTAGCCTGCCGAATCCACTTATTTATTGTAGCGCCAGGTGAACGGGACCAAAACCAACTTATTGGTTGTGCCCCTGATCAGAGCGCGAGTGGGGCGTTGCTCCCTTGGATCTCGGAGGTTGTTAGCCGAGATCAACCCAACAATATTCGGTACTGGAGGTGCAACCACCTGAAGCACATGAATAAAGGTCTCTGGGATAAGCGGTAAAGGAATATAAACCCGCTTCTCTTCAAGATCTATTTTTCTAGGCTCCAGGTCCTCGTCATTCTCTAAGAACACAGCGTGTCTTATTTCTACAAACTTAGTTATCCTATCAGGACGGTAAAACGATACCCTTTAGATCTTTCAAGGCACCCAATAAAATGGCAACTTACTGTCTTAGGATCTAATTTCCCAATATGTGGATTAAAAATCTTAGCTTCAGCACGACAACCCCACACTCTTAAATATTTTAAACTCGGTTTCCTCTCAATCCATAATTCATAAGGTGTCTTAAGAACTGATTTGCTGAGAACCCGATTAAGAATATGTGCGGCTATCTTTATTGCTTCAATCCATAAACCAGTTGGTAAACTAGAATAGCTAAGCATACTCCGTACCATATCCATAAGTGTACGGTTGCGCCTCTCAGCTACCCCATTCTGCTGAGGTTCACCTCGTGTAGAATACTGGGCAACAATGTCATTTTCCTGAAGGAACTTAGCTAAAGGGCCAGGAATTTGCCCATAAGAGGCATGTCTCCCATAATATTCTCCCCCACAGTCCGATCTTACCACTTTAATTCTTAGGTTATGCTAATTTTCAACTTCAGCCTTAAATATCTTGAATTTGTCAAGTGACTCAGATCGGTCGTTAATGGAAAAGATATAACCATAACAGAAGAAATCATCAGTGAATGTGATGAAGGAATAAAAACCATCCACTGATGTCTTAGAGAAAGGACCACAAATATTAGTATGATTTAATTCTAAGAGTCATGTGCTGCGAGTGGCTCCCTTCTTTATTTGCTTTACATATTTTCCTTTAATGCAATCAATGCAGTGGCCTGAGTCAGAGAAATCTAATTGGTGGAGAATTTCTTCCTTAATGAGACACTCCATTCTCCCCTTCAAAATGTGGCCTAAACAACAGTGCCACATTTTCGATGAAGTCTCATCATTCCTTTTACGCTTAGCATCACACACATTCAAAGATACCAGAGATTCAGTAAGGGAAAGCATATATAACTCGTTTTGTCTAAAAGCAAAACCAACATCGTTTGAATTAAATGTAATAATGTATTTATTGTTACCAAAATTACATTTAAAACCATCATCGTCCAATAAAGAAACCGAAATCAAATTCCTCCTGATGGAAGGAACATAGACTACATTATTGAGACGAAGTATAAAGTCGCTATCTAAGACTAATGAAACAGATCCAACTGATTCTACTTTGGCTTCTTTTCTATCCACGACTCTAAGACTTCGTTCCCCCTTCCTTAGTGTTCTCGCGGTAAGGAATCCCTGTAAAGAGTTGGTAACATGCACAGTTGCACCTGAGTCAATCCACCAAGAATTAAGGGAGAAATCAGCATAAAGAGTTTCATCAATGAACGTTATTGTGTCATTACCCCTTTTGGCGAGCCACTTCAGAAAACCAACACAATCCTTTGGGAAATTCTCTGGCTGCTTGCAGAAGTGACATTCATTCCCATTAAGTGCTTCAGCGGGAGCAGCATGGGGCTTAGGTGCATTATGCGTCTTAGGCCCTGACTTATCCAAATTAGGGGAGAATTACATCTTTTTCTTGGATTTGAATTCCCCTTGAAACTTCCTTTTGTTAGAGCCGCTAACTTGATGCACAAAATCTTTCTTTTCGGTTCTTATTCTCTCTTCCTCCTGGACACACATGGCAATTAAATCGCTCATGCACCATTTTTCTTTCTGAGTATTGTAATTTATCTTAAACGTGGTATACTCAGAAGAAAGAGAACTCATAATAAAATGGACTAGGAAACCATCGGATATCTCCATGTCCATGCCCTTGCGCTTTCCAGCCATATCGGTCATCATCATGATATGCTATCTTATGCTGCTGGACCCGCCATACTTAGCGGATAAGAGCCTCTGGATTAAAGTACTGGCATAAACTTTAATGGAGCATTTGAATTTCTCCTCAATTGAAGCCAAGTACTCCTTAGCATTTTCGGAATTATGGATTGCTCCCCTGATCCCAACTGAATAGAGGTCTTCATGATCATTAGTGACGGGCGGTTGGACCGCTCCCATTTTTCAGTATTAACATCATAACTTTTCTTTTTCTCATCATAATTATCCTCACCGTCGATGGGGGGAACGGGAGCGTGTAAGATCGAGGAGGCCGACTAGAGGGGGTGAATAGGCGGTTTTAAAAATTCTTTGGCGCTAAAACCAATTAACAATGCGGAAGCTAATAACAAATTGGTCTTACACAATTAAAACCTAAATCAACTAGGCTTCCCTAAGCGCACCAACAATACAAGGGAGCAATCATACAAAGATATATAAACAATTAAAGCATGTAATGTAAATTTCTCCAAGTAAAGTACAAGTAAAAAAAAGATGACACAATTATGTTTTACCGTGGTGTTCGGAGACTTGTCGGTCTCCCCTAATCCACATTGAGGTAAGCCCAAACAAATTGGACCGACTCCACTAATTAAGTCAACACCTCCGAGGTAAGTCCAACCACTTGGACCGGTTCCAAACCGAACCAATATCTCGCTCCACTAGGGTTGCTCTTCCTCCACTCTGGAGATGACGAGCACCAAACCACTCACAATACGCCGGGTCTTCTCACAAGCTTCTTGAGAAGATCACCGCACACGACACCTCCACGCCGTCTAGGTGTCGGCAAACACCAAGAGTAACAAGACTCGACGTTCACTTGAACTAATCAAATGTCAACGCTCAAGTGGATACACAATCCACTACCTAAGGCAAAACATGCACTTAGGATTTGCTCTCTAATCTCACCAAATGCAACACATGCACAAAAGAGAATAGAGGCTTGCTCTTAGCTCAAAGAATGAGTATGGAACTCAACAATAACTTCAACAACCATTCCCAACCAGCCAAGGTGGCTATATATAGCCCACACACAAAAACTAGCCGTTGGGAGAAAATCTGCTGAAAAATCAGCAAATGCGGAACTTCCGCCGTACAAAGTCCGGAACTTCCGCACCTCAGCGACAAGCATAACAACGGCTATATCAGACGAGAAACTAGCCGTTGGAAATGAAATCCTGAACTACTGCCAACTAATTTGCGGTACTTCCGATTATCGGACGTTCCGATTTTGATGGGCGGTACTTCCGCTTCCACTCAGGTCCAACACATGGCACCTTTTGGAGAAAAAAAAACGTACCGCGCCAAATCGAAACTTCAGCTGTGCGGTAGTTCCACTCCCAACATGGCAGTACTTCCGCGCTTCCAGAAATCGGCTAAGTCCCGAAAAGGGTGCTTCTCTCGAAAAAAATGTTTCATTGGATTTCGGACCTTCCGGCCTACGGTAGTTCCGCACTTAACACACCGGAACTTCCGATTATCCTGACAAAGCAGCAAATAGCTTTTTCAACAACTCCAATTGCAAAACACATTTGTCAATTGATAAGCCATGCCAACAAGGATCATAAGCAAGATTCCCAACAAGTTGCAAAATACATTTGCCAACTTTAGAATCATACCATAAGGAATAAGGTACATGAACTTACACCATTTGCAAACTTAAGTCACATGCTACAAGGAATCAAACATGAGCTTCGACTATTTGCAAAATACATTCGCAAATAACAGCATCATACCACAAGGCTAAGGTGCATGGACTTCAACCATTTGCAAAACACATTTGCAAACTATAGTCCCATCCTACAAAGATTAAATGCATAAGCATCATTCATTTGCAAAACACATTCGCAAATAATAGCATCATGCCACAAGGCTAAGGTGCATGGACTTCAACCATTTGCAAAACACATTTGCAAACTATAGTCCCATGCTACAAAGATTAAATGCATGAGTATCATTCATTTGCAAAACACATTTGCAAATAATAGCTCAATGCATAGATGAGCTAGAGCAAACACAATGAGCTATCAACACATGACTAACTCATGCTACTAGTCAATACCCCTCTTAATAGTACGACAATTCTATACTAGCAATCCGGTCTTCCATCCAAACACCAAGACCGGTAAAAGACTAGGAACACATCCTTAGCCCTAGCTAGTCATACATTTGCCTTGCATCTTCTTGAAGCTTGATGACGCACATCAACACTTCAAGTTCGGGTTCTTGACTTGACAATCATCAACACATGATGATTTTGTTCACTTCAGGATCTTATCTTGAACATCATCAACACATGATGATTTCTTCATCCCGAGTCTTGGCATGCATCAACACATGATGCATTCCTCATTAGACCTCCATCAACACATGATGGGTCTTCTCTTGTCTTGATGATCAACTTATGATCATCTCCTCTTCTAGAACATCATCGACACACGATGATTTTCTTTTTCTCCAAGCTCTTCATATGCATCAACACATGATGCATTCTTTACTTGAGTCTTGACTTGATGATCAACTCATGGTCATCCCAAGTCTTCATCACCCTGGAACATAACATATAAATCCAACTCATGGAAAATGTTAGTTCCACAATATGATTATCATTAATTACCACCTCATACCATTAACACATAATGGTGGGATAAGATACCTCTATCTTTCCCTCTTTGGTAATTGATGATAACCATTTCAATCACACATAAATTGATTTAAATAAAAGTAACACGTTATGAGTATATATAAACTACACAAGTCATATATATATACTCACAACATGAGTATGCGAGAACTACACAAGTTCTACATACTCAAAACTTGAGTATACGAGAACTACATAAGTTCTTTATACTCAAATCATGAATATACACAACTACACAAGTTTTATATATTTGAAACATGAGTATACACGAACTACACAAGTTCTATATACTCAAAACATGAATATACAAAACTACACAAGTTTTATATATTCGAAACATGAGTATACGTGAACTACACAAGTTCTATATACTCAAAATATAAGCATACAAAAACTACACATGTTTTGTATACTCAAAACATAAGTATACAAAGACTACACAAGTTTTATATACTCATACGAATATGTTTCAAAGTAAAGATCTCAAATATATGTGGAAGACGGAATATGGATCAATACTAATGAAACCACAAAATATAGAATGAGCTTCCCCTAAATGTGTGCATACACATATGTGTAAAGAAAACATATGCACATATTCAAGTTATACTTATGGTAGAGTTCAACCTATATTTTGTATCCGAGGAATGCGACATTATATAAGAGTATAAGACAAATGCAAACCTCGTTGAATTTCACCTTTATATCCAAATGAGACTACACACTAGATATAGAAATAGAATTGTTAGTCTCACAATTAGATTTGTCATTAATCACCAAAATACTCCATTAACTCATAATGGCGGGTCTAGATCCTTCAGAGTGGTCACCCTTAACGCATAGTCAAGGTCCAAAACTCCAAGGACAACATGAATTGTTTCTTTCCAAGTGGACAAGTTGCACCCGTAAGCTGCTCAATATTGTCGATTGTGGCGGCAACATTCGAAGCATTTATTGCTGAATATTAAAATACAGGGCCAAATTAGAAATAACATAAAGGTGTATTACATGCAATTAACCCTACGTTGGTTTGATTAACAACATGCAAAACTACAGTTCTAATCCATATCACTGTTGGGCAGAAAATGAAAAAGAGCTTAACAATTTAATATGGCGACACATGACTACAAACAACGTTGGTCAGTATGTAATCATGTGCACACATAATGCCAAAATAGAAAAATCTCTAATCAAAATATCTCGTTGGTTCAATTTTAATTAGAGACAATGGTACACTGTTTATTAGGTAACAAACATTAATTAAAACAGTCCATAAGAAAAAAGAAATGCACTTGAAAAAAATTATTGTTCGGCCTACTGTTCCCACAGTCGCCCAGCCCATTGCCCCCACGGTCGCCCAGCCTATTAGCAGCTGGATTCGCCCGAGACGCACGGTGACCGTCGGATCTGATCGGACGGCCGAAAATAACCGCGAATCATCACTCCGTCGGCCGAAAAATGACGCAATCTGTTGGATTTGATCGGACGGCTGAGGACGAGCGCTGAGGGATATAAAAACCGGGAGAAAACCTAACCCTAATGCATTCTCTCGTTCTCCTCCCCGAAAAACCAGGCGACAGCGTCGGAGTGAGGTGCGCTGGCGGAGAGCTACAACAGTGGCTCCGTCGGCAACGGCGCAGAGGAGAAGCACGAAGCGGCCGCTTGAGGCGTCGCGCGGCGAGAGGCAGCGCGTGGCATGAGGCGGCGCCCCCCCCCCCTGCAACCTTCCTCGCCGTCGTGCGCGTGCGACTGAGGTCACGTGCGCAGCCGTCGAGTGGAGCTACAGTGGCGCCCGTGACCGGAGAGACTCCGGTGAGCTCCAAAACTTAAGTATTCGCCGCACTTTTGGGTTCCGATTTGAGTTTGAAGGTTCAGGATTTTGTTAGGGTTTCACAAGAGCTTCAAATCCCTTCCTTCTAAAAATGCTAAACCGAGCCACTAATCGTTAGATCCGGGCAATAGCAAGTTCGGTTGGTGACTAATATGGGTTCAAAATGAGCTAGGCTTGCTCTGATACCAAATATGGAAAAAAAAATTAAGGCTAAAATTTGATCTAGACAAACTTATCCCTAGCTCAGTGATGAACACCTAACCTAATCCTTAGAGCGGAAGCTTGAATCTCATACCCGCAGTTGAAGATGCCATGAAGTCTTGTAGGTTCGGTCGATCGGCAGCAATGGAGGCGTGAATGAAGTCGGCGGTGTCGCAGTGACGACGGTGGCCTTCAGTCTTCGGTCTTCGCCCACCACAGCGCCCGTGATGGATCGGTTTTGTTCTTGGATCCTCGTAGCCTAGAACCCTCTCACAAGAGCCAGCCTGCCGAGTCCACTTATTTATTGTAGCGCTAGGTGGACGGGACCAAAACCAACTTATTGGTTGCGCCCCCGATCGAGCGCGAGTGTGGCGTTGCTCCCTTGGATCTCGGAGGTTGTTAGCGAGATCAACCCAACACAATCACCCTCTCCGCTGCCTCCACCCTCTAGGTATGCTCTGCTCTGCTCTCTCTCTCTCTCTCTCTCTCTCTCTCTCTGCTCCCTCCCGTCTTCCCCCTCTTCTCCCCCAGCCTCGCCCTCTCTCTGGTCTTGTTTCCATCCTCCTCTCTTTTCCCTGGCCCCCGCCCCCCTCTACATTATGTCATTCTTGTTATGTTGCTCATTATTCATGTAATAATATATTTGATTCTCAGTTTTTCACTTCATTGTTGTCCCATTTTCATGTAGCTTGTTGCTTGTGAGAAGAAAAGAGAGGAGAGATTATCAACGAAGTGTGTTACTCAATCCATATTTACTTAATTAATTGGAATATGAATTATTGTAATGTATTGTAACAAGCTACATGTTGGAACTTGCAAGGCGGATAGATGCTACACGAGAGAAGAGCAATTGGAAAGAGGACCGAGAACAACTGCTAAATGGGCTCAAGAACTGGCAACATTAAGGTATGCATGTGCTACTAAATGGTGATTTAATTTGCTGTCATGGCTGCTATCTCCTTTCGAGGGCGAATAGTGTGTGGTACTACAGTACAATGCATACTGTTCACGCATGAACAGAAGCCTAGCCCATGACAACTCGCCCTCGAAAGGAGATAGCAGCCATGGCTGAAGCCCTAGGAGACCCCATGTTGACGAGCGGTTGTGATGGCTACATGAGTCTTTGGAGATCATTGCCTCCACACGTGGTTGCGGTAAACTCACCGGTCGCTGCGGCAGGCATGGCAGCAACCCTAGCAGCGTCACGGTGGCCACGACGGACTTCGTCAGGACTGCAGCGGGCTTCGGCAGCGTAACAGTTAAGATGTGGAAGTGCGGCAGCTGGCGCAGCAGACTTCGGCAGCATCGCTACCACTACGAGCATCTTCTCTGCGCTGGCCAGTGGTAGCACCACCGCATTTGCCAGAGGTAGCTCCGCCGCCGTCATGGAAGGCTTCGCTATCATCGCCACGATCATCTTCTCCAAGATAGCCTTCATCTTCTCGACGGTTGCCATCATCTTCTTTGTGGTGGCCATCATCTTATCGGTGGTAGCCATCGTCTTCTCACTGACAGCCTTCATCAAGGCCGGCAACTCAGTAATAGAAGCCATGGTGATTGACTCTGATACCAAATGTCAGGAAGCTTAGTTCATAACAGGGTAAACACCGACGGGAGGACGGCCGGACAGCGACGGCTTGAAAGGGGAGGGACTTTGGAGGAGGAAGATAGACATAGACGGGGATGAACTATTGTTTCTTTGTTTTTCTTGTTTGATTGATAATTGATATATGCTATCCCTTTTATAAGGACGACTCAACTTGACCTCTAAGAAACAATCTCTATTTGTAAGAAAACTTATCTCTATTGGATGGAATACATCTCTAATAAAGTAAACTCAACTAATAAAGAAACTAACTATTCTACCTATATTTCTTAATTACTACCGCACGTGGGCCCGGTATGAATAGTATGTGGTGCTACCGTACTATATACACTGTTCATATGTGAACAATAGCCCACCATTACACCCACTTGTGACAATTAAATAGGACACTCTTTCGGCGCTAAAGTAAAATAATTTGTTCCAATGCTTTTCTTTTCTAGCATGTCATGCCAAATGTTTGATCTGAACCATTGTTTGGCACAAGTCTACTTCCCTGTTTGCATGCCAGCTAGTTGAATAGTGCCTTCTGGATCAACAAATGTGGACGATTACGACTACTTCTTAGTGATGGGAAGACATGGTCTTAGCATCACAAAGTTGGAAATCAAAAGCACTTGTTTATTCCACATGTCATTCATGAATCATGATTCATCTATTTAATTCCTAAATATTTATGTTGTGCTAAGATATGGTAGGTCATCAGGCCAGGAAGTTGGTGTATGCATCGTTCTTCCGCTCACATGCCAAACTCTGACTAGCACATCATCACAATCACTGAAAAATATAATGGCTAGTAGCAGCAAGGTAAAAATAAGGAATCAGCTAGGGTAGCTTTCTATATTATCGAAAGGAAAGGAGGAAGCAATGCTTAGCAAAGGACAAAGGTAATCTTCAAGGAAAGAGGTGATCATTCTCTCACTGAGATGTCAAAATGTATCATCTGACTAAAGACATTTATGGCATTGTAGGACATATGGAACATTTTGCTTTATCAGGTATTCTGGTCTAAATTTTGCAAGTGCAAAAGATTTTTTCACAGTGTAGCAAAAGAAGAAACGAAGCCTTGGTAGCAAGCAAAAAAAAGGACTTCCTCTCCCAGTTCAATAGAGAATTGTTGTAAACTGTAGAAGAAAACAAGAGCTATGTAATGCATTCCACATTACGGGAATATTCACAACAAGGGTGTGAGCTAGCTTTTGGGCAAACCTTTTTGCTGTTGTCAACATCTGCTGCTTCAGGTGCTAGTGGATCTCGTCATACTTAAGGAACATGATGGCACCTAGATCATAGCAGAAAAACAAAAACAAAATCGTCTACCTATTTCAAGAAGAGAGGAGAAAGTTTTGGACAAACAGGACACCATGGCACAGAGAGAATAAATAAAGCAGAACAGAATGTGATCAAATAGAATAAACACTCACATGATCTCTGTAGAGGGATCTCCTCCTTGTATATGAACATCACCTCCACCACCAAAGGCCCTATGACCACAAACAAGCCCTATGACCACAACCACCACTCAAATCATTCACAAATCACATGTATACATGATGAAGAAATGTTGGGATTGGTGGATAGGTTGTTTCTTACCTGGCTTGATGACATGGAGATTGTCAAGGGTGATGCCACAGGACTTGTCGAGTGTCTACTACGAAGTCGATGGCGTAGCTGGCATCGGTGACCTCGGTGTCAATGGTGTGCCACGGTGCTGCCGAGGGCAACAACGGAGGGCACGACGGCGAGAGCATGCGGCACCAATCTTCTGTCATCACAGTCGAATCGATCTCCCATTGCTGGCAGGGAGCTGGCCTCCTTCCCTAGGCTCTCCATCACCGGCAACACGGCGAACTGGTTCCTAAACTTCAATCCATCAAAGGATACTTATCATCACACAGACACGTGATGTGATGAGATCAGTGGGGGTTGCGAGTGGAGCTGCTTAATGTGTAATTGTGTATGTAGACTTTGGAGTGTGGTGTGGAGAACAGAAGCCATGTGAAGGTACAGCGACGAATGACTGGTCGCCAACCCCACTAGGCAGTAAAGGAAACGAGGAAACCATAGCTGTAAGATAACAATCCAACAAAACAGAAGGCCCTCCCCAAGCACCTCGATCAGCTTGGCTCCTATGGCCCACATAATGAAGTACAGAACACATCTCTGCCCCACCTTTTAACCCTAATAATGCATACACTCTTCACTGAGAAACAGACAAAACAGACGCTGACGCTGGGCCAATAAATCCCTTGATGGCCCACCTGTCGAACCAAGGTACATCACACACAGGTGACAATCCCACATCTACAGCCCACATGAAAATCCACCCAAATTTCTCTCACTCCAGGGGACACTTCTTCTACATCCCAGCAGGGAGACCAACATGCGGGCCATAGCAACTCCAGGACCATTTGTCAGTATGCAGTAAACTCCAGGACCATTTTTTAGACAAACTAGTGGCTGAAATGACACCATAGTGGCTTTATTGCATTTCAGTGTGTACTAAGGAAAGAGATTCCTATGGGCAAGACTATATAACCTACAAGGTCCCTTCCTTGTCTCATTAAAGACAAATTATCCAGCAGATCACTGAAATCGGTGTTCCCCTGTGCGGCCGCCTAGGTGCTGGGCGATGCCTCGCCACCGCGACTCGGTGCCAATTGGTGCTCTAGGCGGGCCGAACGCCTAGCCGGTCCAAGGCACTCCAAGGCGGTCCCAGGCAGCGCAAGGGGCGCCAGGCAGGGTGGCTCTGGGCGATCCCATGCGGCGCAAGTCGACACCGCCTCGGCGCCTCCTCCCCGCGGCTCCCCACCGCGCGGCCCCTCCCCCCGGCTCTCCTTCGCGCGCCGCTTCCTCTCCGGCCAAATCGACGGCTCGTCGCCAGATTTGATCTCCCCACCACAGGATTTTGTGTTGATGGGAGGGGGTGAGGTGCCGGCGGGGGAGAGGGGAGAGGAGAGCGAGAGCGAGGCGGCTGTCGACGACACGCTCGGTGGAGAGGAGAGCATGAGAGAGCGATGGGAGAGGGATGAGGCGGCGACGGCGGGATGGGTGAGGGAGAGCGAGAGCAAGGCGGAGAGCGAGAGGATGGCCTGGCCACTCGGTCGTCGGTCGACGCGGATAAGGTAGGGGAGAGGGGGACCACTCGATCAACGCAGGCCACTCACTCGGTCGACGTGGGCTTGGGCTTGGACTGGACTGGACGCCGAAAGTAAGTTTCATTTATTTGATCTTTACTTTTTCCTTCTCCTCTCCCAGCTACTCTATTCACCAGCTGAACAGACCACCGCCTAGGCGCTAGGCGGCCACCCTCCGCCCGCCTTCCGCCTAACGCTTAGGTGAACATTGCTAGAAATGCTTCTTTACGTAATGTATAAGAACATGTTTTGTCCTTAAACTTTCGCATTGGAACAATTTAAAACGTAAAACAGTCAAAACTTCAAATTTTGCTAAACAAGAAAAAAAAATGAAAAAACCAATGCATTGGCAAAATAATCGATCTCCTTTGAAAACTGAAGCTTAAATTGAGCAATTCTAAAGTTAAATAAATGAAAAGATGATCACTTTAAAGTTAGAGAACTAAAGAGTATTAAAAGGAGAATTTATCTAGTCGCGATAGCGGCGTATTAAGTGTAGCAGTCACAGGGATAAAAATATTTATATTTTATCTCTAAAATAAGAGATGTGGTACAGAAGATTCCAGCATACAAGCAGTAAGAACTCAAATAACATGTAAATTCCATTCAAACCATAAGCTAAGCATCTCATAGAAGCTCTTCTAATCACATTGTGCTATTGAAATAAAACTAATCATTAACTGAGACACAAAGAACCTTAAGACGATGAACCTATGACCTGTGGCGAGGCATCACCAGATTCTTGCTTCTTCCGGTCATCAACTTCATTCCGCTCTCCTGTAACACCAATGGCGTCACTGTTGGAATCAACGACCTGTGCCTCCTCAACAGTCGTCCCATCAGCTGATTCATCCTTTTCTGCTTCCGTCTTGCGACCCAGCACTGCCTCAATAGCTGCTCTACTGGCCCTGGCAGCAGCTTCCTCCTTGGCCTTCGCCTCGTCCTTCTTCCTCTCCTCTTCTACTTTAGCAAGAGCCTCTGCTCTGGCCTTCTCTTCAGCTGCGCGTGCAGCCGCCTCGGCTTTCTCCCTCTCGACATCCTCATACAGCTTTGCCATGTCCCCGTATCTCCCCTCTTTCTCCAGTGCCCCCTCCAGAAGTGCCTTTGACTCATCGCTAAACACAACACTATCATCCAAGAGAATACCCTTGACCATCTTAATCGCATCATCCAACCTTGAAGCATCAATGTATGCCCTCAACAGCAACTCATAGCTTGCAATGTTTGGCTTGACCTCCTTTTCAGGCATCCGATCGAATAACCCCTGTGCCTCATCAAGTCTATCAACCTTCACCAAACCACCTATAGCTTTGTTAAATGCATTGGCACTGGGCCTCAGGCCAGCATCAAACATCTTATTGAAGTAACCAACAGCATCGTCCACCCTATCCACCTTGAAGCAGGACTCAATGAGCAAGACATAAGTGTATTCATCAGGGTTAACACCACGCTCGCCCATCTCCTTGTACAGTCCTTCAACTTCCCCAACAAGTTTGTTCTTCCCAAGCCAGTCAATCAGACTATTGTACGAGAGTACATCCGGTGCACACCTCTGCTCACCCATTTTGCCAAATACCTCAATCGCATCATGGAACCTTTCAGCACGGCAGTACGCATCCACCATCACATTAAAACTCCCCAGATTCACAGCAATCCTGCTGGGCGGGTTATGCTCCCTGCACATTCTATCGAACAGCTGGAGTGTGTCGTCCAACCTCCCGTTCCTCCCAAGCGCATCGAGCACCATGTTGTAACTCACTGCTCCAAACCTCACCTTTGATCCCTCCCCAAGCACCTCCGCGTAGCAATCCATGGCCTCCTTATCCATGCCCTTGAGGAAGTACCCCTTCATTAGGTTCCCGTACACGACACCATCAAGAATCAGCTCGCCACCAAGCTTCTCCTTCAGCTCCTCATACAGCGAGACCGCGGTGTCACCATCCCCGGAATTCACAAAGCCGCCCATGACGAACGCGTAGACCTGGGGATCGGGCGTGACAAGGCCGCGCTCGAGCATGCCATCCTTGAGCTCAAGCGCCTGGTCGAGCTTGCCATTCTCAGCGAGGGAGCGGGCGAGGATGCGGTAGGTGGTGGGTGATGGGAGGACGGGGGAATCGTCCTTGAGGAGGAGGCGGAAGTGCTCAAGCGCGGTGTCGGGGCGGCGGCAGTCGCAGTAGGCCTGGAGGAGGAGGTTGTGCGTGGCGACGGTGGGCGCGACGGAGGCCTGGGTGACGAAGCGGTGGAGCGAGAGGAGGTCGGCGTAGCGCGCCTGGCGGAGGAGCGCCGCGAGGACGGCGTTGCAAGTGAATACGGTGGGGCGGCAGTTGGAGTAGATGGAGTGGCGGGTGAGGAGGGCCGCCTCGTCGAGGTCGTTCTCGCGGACTAGCGCGAGGATGCGGCAGTGGAGGTCGAGGCGCTTGCCGGAAAGGACGGAGGCGGGCTCGGGGAGCTTGGGGGCGTTCGGGTTGGAGGCGGGGCGGGGCCCGCCTGGGGCGCGCTGGGGCGTCGGACCGCGGGAGTTGGGGGGCTCAACGCGGAGGCGGCGCTTGCGGAGGCGGCGCTCGGCGGCGGCGTCGGTGGGGGCTTGGGGTTGGTCGGTGGGGGTGGCGAGGCAGAGGAGGCGGAGGTGGGAGCGGATGGGGAGGCGGAGGGGAGGATGCGGGAGAGAAGGGGCTTGGAGAGCGCCATGGCGGCGACGGAGCACGGGGAGCCGATACGAGGAGGGTTTAGTTAGGGATTTGGGGGGATATTTTCTCGAGGAAATGCAAATGGGAAGAAGAGAGGAACCGAAGATGATGGGGTACTCGTTGGAGCAGAGCATACGGGCCGGTCATGAGTGAGTGGGCTTTGCTGGGCTGGATTGGATGATGGGCTACATGAGCCTACTATTCGAGCTCTTTTTGTAGCCATGTACTGCTTTTTTTCTCTTCTTCTACTGCCTAGTGATGTAATTGCATTGCATACACTGTCTTTTAGGGATTATCAGCAACTCTGTGCGGAAGATTTGTGGAAACAAAGATGAGCGTTCAAATCCAAGTTGACGATTGTAATATTCTGAAAATAACTCTTTTAAGGATCTGTGTATAGTTAAATAAAAAAGGATGTGGGAAAACAGGATGTTTTGGAATTTTAGAGAGAAGTTGTTTTCCTAGAACGTGTCGTGCGAAATGAGTTGGTTCCTGCCGTGGTAAAAGGGAGTGGGGAGAGGAGGATCCAAAATCTAGAAGAAAAAATAAGTCTACCAGTTTTGTTCCTCTGTTTTTCCGTGCGCCGCTAGCCGTCTTCGTCTTCTTCTGCCGCATGTGCTTTTCCGGCTCGGCTGCCCGCTCGCCTGCTCGCCTGCTAGTGTCGCCTGCCCCCATCGTCACCTGTCATGTCGCCGTTTGCCCAGAGCGCCAACGCCTAGCTCTACCACGCGTCGCCGCTTGTGCATCGCTAGAATGTGGCCACGACGTGCGGCCAGCGGCGAGGCTTCAGTGCGGTAACCAGGGAGGAAAGTGAGGGAAGTGGCCGTGTTCTTGACGTTCATCCTGGATAACGATCTGGTTATGTTTTTCTATTTTTTAATTTAATTAGAGGTTAAAATTCAGATTAGAGACAGAGGTAGCATGTGATGGGGGGGTCGAATAGTTGATTGGTTAATCTGCTATGTTATTCTACTATAATTTTGGGTATCGTATGGGCGTAATTTGAGGATATCATCTACTAGATAATTGTAGAGAATTTTGGTAAACTTTTGTAAAATATTTAAAGGTTAATTTCTTATTTGCCACTCGAAGTTAGCCGCATCCCTAAAATACCATCGTGAAATTGCTCTTCCTTTCGTTGTCAAATTCTATCTCATTTTTGTCACTCGTTAATCTCGTTAGGTCCAACCGTCGTTAACAGCTAAAAAATGGTCAAAATACTCATCTTACCTTTATTCTTCCTCCTCATTCTTACCGACGCGCTGCCCACCTGGCTTGGTTGGCGTTGAGCGGGACGTTGGCGGGCTTGATGTCACGGTGGATGACGAGGGGTTCGGCGTCGTGGAGCGTGTGGAGTGCCCTCACCGTCTGGAGCACGAGGCGGATGCGGCGTGGCCACCCGGAGTGCCGCGGGTTGGAGTAGAGCAGGTCATAGAGCATGCATTGGGCATGTACTTGACGACGAGGAGGTGCGGGCGGTGGTGTGCGTCGGCAGGGCCGGAGTCGAAGAAGCCGAGGAGGTTGACAAGGCGCTGGCGGTGGTGTGCGTCGGTGGGGCCAGAGTC
Organism: Hsuehochloa calcarea; assembly: GCA_036346395.1. Lineage (NCBI taxonomy): Eukaryota > Viridiplantae > Streptophyta > Magnoliopsida > Poales > Poaceae > Hsuehochloa > Hsuehochloa calcarea. The sequence continues at coordinate 42,151,211 of CM070594.1, forward strand.
AGAGAAGCCGAGGAGGTTGACGAGGCGCGAGCCCCAGATGGAGCAGAGGATGCGGATCTCGTTGTCCACCTCGGGGAGGGGCGCTTGACGGCGACGATGCGGACGAAGGGGCGAATGGCCTTGTAGACGGCCCTGTGGCGGCAGGCTTGGGCCTCGACTGCTGCGAGATGGGGAGCAACGAGATGGCCGAAATGGAGTGGCACATGGCCACGGATGAGTCCGCGCGGCAGAAGAGATGGGGAGAGAGAGAAGGAAGAACAAGAAGGGTACATATGTCTTTTTCCACATAATTTTACAGATCAATATATGGTTGACCAACGGGGGTGGCAAAAAAGGGTAGAATTTGAGAGCCGATGGCAATGAAAGGAAGAGCTATTTCACTATGGTATTTTAGCAATGCGGCCAACTTCCAGTGGCAAATAAGGAATTAACCCAATATTTAATCATGTCAATCGGAAAATTAAATTTTGAGTTACAAAATTTGTAAGCCTGTTGTCTAGAGAGTTGTCGTCTTTTAGCAGCATCTTGGTAAATTATAGATTAAAATTAGTAAATTAACTATATATGGTTTTTGCTCTACATGAAAAGTATAGATAGCTATCTAAGGATTCTAGAGAGTCTAAGAACACGAATGTTGGTTGGGTAGAACACAAGTTATGATTTTAGGAAAACTGATGTCCAGAAACCGGTTGCTACTAGACGCGGTCGTGGGAATTTATTAAACTAACTTGGTAAATGACTGAATTGAATTTTGGTTATAACTAGAAAGAAGTAAGCAATTTTCTTTATATTCCAAAAATATTATAGTTTACAGTATTTGCATACGTAAATTAGTAGATATAAAAATAATAAACATGTTATCCAGAAGATGACAAAACTATCTTCTGAGGTAAAAACAGGTGGTCAAATGATTTAATTAGGATTCGTAGCCAACTAAAAAGTTGTGGGGAATTTTGTGTAGATTCCAGAACTAGTGTGGTTGCCTTGATAAGACTTGGGTGTCAAAAGTTTTAACGTTTTTAGTACCGAGTCAGTAAGAGGTGATTGTCCGGTAAAGGGGAGTTTGGCGGATTTGGGAAATGTGTAGGAGCGTTGTCGTTTAAATGTTGTTCTTATATTGTTGTAGTTTGATATTAAGATTGGGTGTTTACTGTAGGGGGTATCATCGGGTTTGTTGTCATCTTCTAGTCAAAGTGCTCCTCGCTACTAGAAGAGGCAAGTGCATGGTGGACAGCGATTAATGGTTGGTCACTATATTTATTTATCACTCATTGCCATTATTGTTTGTGCTTATATTTTATTTTAATTACAAGAAAAGTGAATGGTCATGAATTATTTCGTATTATCGATTATGAAAATGATGGTCGATGATGATATTAATGAAACTATGAATAATTATGCATTCATAAGCATCATTGTATATGAGAAGGTGGTCATGTTGATCACAACTCCACAGGAGTGGAGGAGATCCTCGACCCTTGAGGAGACGGGTTTGAGAGTGAACATTGTCACAAGTGTTCACTCACGATATACTGGTATATGCAAAAGAAGTGTGTGTGGACATGTAGTGTAGAGATCTATTGAAAAGAAAATACTTGACGATTGTGTATGAGAATAAAGAGATGAGAATTGCATTAATAAGCATTACAAGTAAAGATAAGAGAGCAAGTGGTGTTAATGGTGTTATTGATTACTGTTGATTTAACATTGTTCATTATCTATTGATGTATTTGATGAGTCGTAGACTCACTCTTGCTCTACTGTGGCTTTTAGGTGACCGTTGATGGCGTTTCGCTTGAGAGGGATTAGTGCACATGGAATAATTACATACTCTCAAACTTGATTCATTGGTCATGAGAAACATTTACTTCATTATGATGGAATATCTTTTAGGACATGATAGATATTGAGTGGTCCTAGATAATTAGTTGGGACTTGTTTATTCATTCCATAGAATTTGTTCTATTGGTTTTGTGCCAATTTTGGGTTATTATCTTGCTATGCTTTTAGGGTTTAATTATCTATGATTGTCGAATCTTTATTCATACTTCATTGTGACCCGTGGACGGGCTTTGATAATGTTGCTGTAATTTCATTATAAGTTTATGTACATTAATTTGTTAGGGTAGTTTAGTGGCATTCCAAGCTCAGCATTAGACTGGGGTGTTACAAAGATATTATCATCCTGCCACAAGAGAATTACCTCGAATAAATTTTAAAAAAAATCCGGAATGAGGCATGGAACAAATGAGGAAGTGCCTACTTTTGGCCATTGATGACCATGTCAAAGAAATTGAAACCAAAGTGCCCTTGGGTCTGTGGTATTGAAGTGGGTGTATCTGATTTCCTTATAAATCTCCATTGGGCAGGCCAGTAGCGGCTACGGTAACCATGTGCACTGAATCTTCACTGCTAGCCTCCAATTCTAACGCCCTGTAATTGGTTTTTATTAAGAAACCGGGCCAAGGACTAGAGAGTCCTGGCCTAGGTGGGCACCTCATCTATCCAATAGCCTATATAAAGGAGAGGGGACCCCTCATTGTAAATATCATTTTGTGAAGAGCAATAAAGAGAAGCCTAAAGTCCCCTCATATCTCTCTGTTCAATCTATTATTTTGTTCTTGTGTTCTTGCATTGTTCTTACGATTCTGAATTTATCTACGAGGTAATCACTCGAACTGGACTCGCCAGCGATGGTTCCTCAACACGTTATCAGCACGATCAACTCTCATCGGATCAAAAGGTAACCGTCAATGAACGACGCTTGTAGATTGAATCATTTTTTCTAGATTGCTTTCAATTCTGCAAATTTGGCTTTCTACATTGTATCCTACGGTGCAAATTTGCTCTAATCTACCGCGAGCTGACTTGAAGTCGCCGACACAATGTCGATCGGTGGATGTCAATTGTACCATGATTGGAAATCGCAAATTCGCTCTAAATCTACCGCGAGCCGACTTGAAGTCGTCGGCCAAGCCGATCGGTAATTGCATGAACGATATCGTGTGAACAGTAATTTGGATGAATAGTACAATGCATCTTATGAACAGTAGCAACAAAAAATAGCTGTCATGACGCCGGCTTCCCCGTCGTGCGCACTGGCCATGAAGCAGCGCCGGAGCCGTCGCTCGGCTACCTCTCCAAGAGGCACTGCCAACCCGCAGCCGTGACGGCTGGCCTACAACCACCCTCTGGCTCCCGCATCACCCAAATCAAGCAAAAGAAAAAAAAAGGTGGGAAGCGCCGCCGGCCATGGAGCCGACCCCCCGTCGCACCGCCGGCACCAACCCCGCCCGAAGCGCTGCCTCCTTCACGTATGGAGCCGCCGGCCGCCTCCTGCCCGCATGGCGTCGCCGACCAAAGAGCGGTGGCGCCTCCTTGCGCGCCGCGACGGTAGCCTCCTTGCGCCTCGCCACGCTGGCGCTTATGTAGCATCGCCGCCGTCGTCGGAACCACTCGAGTTCGCGCCACCGCATCACGCCCCACGACCAATGCGCTAATCGGAGCGCTAAGCGTGCCTTGGCCTCGCCGACGGCCACCATCGGCCCGGCCCCCACGCGCTCGCCCATAGCGGCGCAGCGCCCACGTCCACCCGCGATTCGGCCGACCCGACCGCCTCCGCGAGCCCCTTGAAGCCACCGCGCCCATGAGCAGGGCACGGAAACCCTACCGCTTTGATCTTACATGCCCGAATGGGCCGAGGCACGTGTGGGCTGGACCGGGCCCGAAAGGCCAATCTAGCCGTCGAAATCGGCCCGGTCGGCCCAGCCGGAAAAAAAGAAATGAAATGAGAAAAGAAAATGAAAAAAAATTGAATTTTGCAAAAAGGGCCCTCGAAATTCTAAAATTTACGAGATTTTTTTACAAATAAGGAAATTTTGCAGAAAACCCCTCGACGTTTCTGAAAAATTATGCGAAAATTATTCTCAAAACTAAAATTTCACATTTTAACCCATAAAAATTACAGAATTCACTGAAAATTCATTTTCCAGTAGAAAAGGGCCTCAGGAATTTAATTTTTGAATCGGTTTTATCATTTGAAGCATGTTTAACTTTGTTATTATTATTTCTATGCAATTTATTTATTGTATTTACTGTTTTAGTTATCTATGATTGTTTATATTGCTTTTAATCACTGAAAATACCAGTAAATTATGAAAAATGCATAGAAAAATATAGGATCATGAACCTGGAGTTTGAAGAATGCTATGGGAACTTTGCAATCATTTTATGCAAATTACCAGTAGTAATCTTATGAACTTTTTGAATGAATATGTAGATGACTGGCATCACAACTAGAAGTTCGAAAGAGCTGGGCCATCATGGCCAGAATTTGTACAGTCTTCAACTTTGTGGTAAGGTAATCAAGAATGAGCGAAAAATTGAGAAGACTCTCTCTACCTTTCACCCGAATGCGGTGCAATCCGCACGCTACTATTATCAAGATGGCTACAAGGAGTATGCTGAATCGATTGACATCGCGCAAGTTGTGAAAGCTCAAGATGATGTTCTAAGAAAGAACTACATCTCACAGCTACCTAGTAGCGATGTTGGCCATGAAGCCAATGCTAGTAGCTATAAGGAGATGGGCAAGAAGGGTAAGGTCGAGGGTTGCACATTATTGATGTTTTCCAGTCTAAGAAGAAGGGCAAAGGATAGCATGCTGCACACCTCGCCATTGCAGGCACAGAGGATCCACAGCCATCAGTTGCACTCATGGATGTGGATAGCCCAGTAGCAGCCCCCATCATCCCTCCTTTGGACATCACAGCGGCCACAACCATAGTTGCCCAAGAGGAGAAGATCGCCATGAAGTATATTCAGGCAGAAGTTTCTTCATACTTCGCTGATTCAATCTAGTGCACGCATTGCACTTAGATTTTATAGTCATTTGCAGTTTATGATTGTGATAGAACATTGAATTTTGAATAATAGTTGTAAGCTCTAGGAGAGCAAAACTATAAATTCTTATGATGAGTCCTGCAAGACTTATTCCTGTATTTATAATAGCAACTTATGTTCTGATATCTGAAGTATTTTATTTATGTGTTACTTGCTTTCTGCTGCATATTAATAAAGTAAATTATATTAGAACACGTGTAACGCCCTATGAAGGGAGCGTGCTTAGCAGGTAGCGGCACAACGAGTACCATCTTGAGAGAGATAAAAAAAACTTCAATTGATCAACAAGAATGTTGGTAGTCTTACGACAATCGCAGGAAACGATACTTGTATAATAAACTCAGAAAGGGCCACAATTATACTCCCGATGAACACAACATTGGTCATTGAAGAAGCCTTGTTGTACCCAGAATCGACTAGAACTCTCAAGGATATTCGCTCTAACGGTCTCCACGTAGAGACTGAAGAAGAATACGGTAAGGAATATTTGCTCATTACAAAGCGTGAATAAAGTAGAAAAGGGTATTAGAACGACTTCCTTCATATGAAATTGGGTTATACTACACTAATATTAAGGCACTTGCAGCCTATACTGTCCTGAAAACTACTTTTAGAAGCTCTGAACTTTTCTATCTCTGGCATTATAGATTATGCCACCCAGGTCTTAGGGTGATGAGAAATATAAATAACAATTCACAGGGACATAATGTCAATGTAATGAATTTTCTGAATCAGAAAGATTTTGTTTGCCACGCGTGTGCCACCGGAAAATTAACTACTAAACCTTCTGCTCTGAAAGAGAAGGATGCAGTCTCTGCATTCCTGGACCATATTCAGGGAGACTTTTGTGGTTCTATATAGCCCCTATCAGGGCTATTTATGTATTTTATGGTGCTCATCGATGCTTCCTCAAAATAGTCGCATGTATGTTTAATTATTGTCTACGAGAAACCACGCTTTTGCATAGCTAATCTCGCAGATAATTAAAATTAAGAATAATTTCCCTGATCATCATGTGAAGTCCACCAGAATAGACAATGCTAGAGAATTTACTTCAAAGTTATTTGATGATTATTGTATGGTAATGGAAATTAAATTGAGCATTCAGTACCGCATTTCTACACCCAGAATGGACTAGTAGAGGCATTAATTAAAAGTATTAAATTTATTGCCTCGCCACCTTTGAAGAATTGTAATTTACCAACTACATGTTGGGGATACGCAGTCCTGCATGCAGCCACTCTCATCAATTTTAGACCGTCAGCATATAACATCCATTCACCTATGCAACTAGCGTAAGGGTTAGAACCAAAAATTTCTCATCTTTGAAGATTTGGTTGCAAGGTTTATATACCTATACCACCACCACAGTGAACTGCAATGAGCCTTCTCCGAAAGTCTAGGATATACGCTAGTTATGAGACAACATCCATAATCAGGTATCTGGACCCTATGACGAGAGATTTGTATACTACCTGGTTCGCTGATAGTATATTAAATGAGGCTATTTTCTCATCATTAGTGGGGGAAATCAATCCCTTGATGAAAAGATCGAGAAATAGAGAAGTCGAGAAGATAATTAAAATCCATGCACAAGACCCACGCACTAGTGAAGCAAATATTGAAGTCCATAAGATAATTGAAGTCTAGAAGACAATTGAAGTCCAGAAAATAATTGATTTGCAAGTCCATTAACCCCCCTCAACTATCGTCAACTATCGAAACCGAGTGTATTACCCCCCTAAGGCCATTCCACCCCAGTTTTCATCTGACGAGGTGTTGATATGGCAGCGGTTTATTGACAAGTGACCTGATTTTGGGTAACAAGGCAACTGGTTACCAGAATCAACAAATAAAAAATTTGGGGCACATGTCATGCTCTGTGGTTTCTTCCACTCCATTTTCTTCCCTCTCCCTTCCTAATCTTCTCTCTCCTCTCTTCTTTCTCAACATGAATGACGGTGATGGTGGAGCTCGCAACCGGCGGCGACGCACCATATTTGGGAGGTGGTGTAGCTTGTGGCGGCCATCAGCGGCGGCGGTGTAGCTCACAGCCAAAGGCGACTCACCAGATCTAGGAGCCGGTGGAGCTCACGACGACTAGCGACAGCGGGAGAGAAGGAGATAGACTCAGGTCCTCTGCCGACGACGCGGGCAAGGTGGCGCTCACACTCCAGGAAGTAGCCCTTCAGCGAGACCACCATCATCAAGGAGGGCGACGCCGAGGGGGAGGGGGGCCAGCCGTGATCGAGTGAGGCGGTGGCGTGGCTGTGCCTGAGGGAGGTGGGTGGCATGGTTGCGGCTGAGGGAGGTGGCTCACAACCGAGGGAGGCGGTCCATATAAGAAAATTCCCATGTTGGTAGGAGAAAAAGAGAGAGAAAAAGGATCTAGTCGTCCATATAGTGGACTTGAGTTATATCGACTTAGACTAAAAGAAAGAGTCCATTTCAAGTTCAATAAAAAATAAATGAAATTTAGAATAAAATAATAAAAATAGAGTTTTTGATTTCCATACGACCTCCAAAGTAAAATCCTTAAATAGCTGAAATTCAAAACAAAAAGTAAATGAAAATTAGCAGCTGGATTTGTGTATGAATTCAAACATAAAATTGAAAAATAAATTCTATGAGATCTAAATAAAAAATAAACAAATTAAGAAGAAAAAAAAGACTCCATGTCAAGGCAATCTGATTTGTATATGAATTCCAAACTACAATTCCAAAAGTATTAAAATTTGCGGTAAGCACTAAGTGAAAATTACAAATTCAAATTTAGTATGAATAAAATGGAATAAATCCATTTAACCCCCCTCAACTATCGTCAACTATCAAAACCGGGTGTATTAACCCTGTAAGGCCATTCCACCCCGGCTTTCATCCGACGTGGCGCTGACATGGCAGTAGTTTTTGACAAGTGACCTGATTTTGGGTAACAGGCAACTGTTTATCGGAATAAACAAATATAAAAATGGGGGCTACATGCCATGCTCTGTGATTTATTCCACTTCATTTTCTTCCCTCTCCCTTCCTCATCTTCTCTCTCCTCTCTCAACATGAATGACGATGATGGTGGAGCTCGCAATCGGCGATGACGCACCCTATTTGGGAGGTGGTGAAGCTCGTGGCGGCCAATGACGGTAGCGGTGCAGCTCACAGCTAGAGGTGACTCACTAGATCTGGGAGTTAGTGGAGCTCGCGGTGGCCGACGACAGTAGGAGGGAAGGGGATAGACTTGGGTCCTCCACCGGCGATGCGGGCAAGGCTGCACTTGTGCTCCTAGAAGTAGCCCTCCGGCGAGACTGCCATCATCAAGGAGGACGACACCGAGGGGAAGGGGGACCAGTTGCCATCGGGCGAGACGGCAGCGCGGCTACGGCCGAGGGTGGCACATGACCAAAATTCGTGTTCTTGGACTCTCTAGAATCCTTAGACAGTTATCTATACTTTTTATGCAAAGAAAAAACTATAATTAGTCCATTTACTAATTTTAATCTATCAGTTACCAAGATGCTACCAAAAGACAACAACTCTCTAGACAACAGGCTTACAAAATTCGTAACTTGAAATTTAACCATCCGATATATATGATTAAATATTCTACATAAATCTACCAAAGTTCTCTACAATTATCTAGTAGATGGTATCCTCAAATTACGTACATACAGTACCCGAAATTATTGTACAACAGTATAACAGATTAAACCGATCTATTATTTGATCCCTCTGACGAACACGTTCTACCTTTGTCTCTAATATGGATTCTAAGCTTTAGGATGTGCTCCCTACAAAGCTTTGTATGGGGTTGAACCTTAGTTTGACATCATTCCAGATCTCACTGCTGCTAGCAATTCGTGTGTGATAGATATGCTCACTGAGAGAGAGAGACATACTCAGGATTTCTGAAACTGCAACTGGAAAAAGCACAGTTGCGCATGAAACAGTATTCCTATAATTGCAAGAGGTCATGTAGAGAGTTTCAAGTGGGTGAAAAAGTATTCCTAAAATTGCAACCTTATGCTCAATCCTTGGTTGTTAACCGTCCTTACCCGAAATGGTCATACAAGTACTTTGGTCTCTACACGATTCTGGAAAAGGTAGGATTGGCAGCATACAAATTGGAGCTACTAGAAGGAGCCTTAGTACATCAAGTGTTCCATGTTTCTCAATTGAAGCCTCAAGTGCCGGATCATACACCAGTGTTCTCATCAATACCTAATCCAGTTGACTTCTCTCGAGTTGATGTTCAGCCAGAGGAAATTAAATGAACGACCTTGCTGGCGGCAATGGCTACGTGGGAAGATTATGAGGTGTTGTGCACAAGGTTTCCCAATGCTTCAGCTTATGGACAAGCTGATTCTCAAAATGGAGGCAGTGTAATGACACCGGCAAGGCGGCTACAGAAGACATCATAGGAGGAGCAAAGCACAGGCGCGAGTGGTCGATTAAAAGTAAGTTGTGCCATAGGGTTATGTATTGGTGTGGAGGTGGGCCCGGCCCATGTAATGGAACTGAGTGCGTGTGGTGTTAAGTTAACAGGCACTGTGTAATAAGTGTATCCTTCCTTCTCTTCTCTTCTCTGTACGTGGGTTCTTCTTCCTTTCGGAGGCTCGTCTGCGGCGAAAAGACGACACATTCCAACTTCATTGTGTACAATGTCACAGATTACAAAACTGGACTTATGAGAAACCATGCTCACAGGAGAGATTCCTACTTGTAGTCAGCAGGAAGTCTCGAACTCCTTCGTGAATATGGCTTCCCTAAAATTGAACGACAATAATCACTCTAGAGCATTCCCGCCCTTTCTCCAGCTGTGGCCATACCTGGAATTACTTGATTTTTCCTACAATCGATTATCTGGAAGCTTACCGGTGTGGCTAGGGAAGATGTTGCCATCATTAGTGTGGGACCCCAGATTTATCTATCCGGATTCCTCTGTGAAAGCACTGTGCTATTGCCTGGATCAGTAGATAGCACTTTACAGGCACATTGCTGAATCAAACAATATATGGCGTAAAATCATTCCATTCATTAATTTACACATCAGAGTTTACACAAACCTCTTCGGGCTAATTTTTTTACAATAAGGGCCGAACAGACCAAATGAATACATTACAAAAGATAGCGGAAGCAAAGGGGTGAGGGCACATCTTACTGCAAGCAAGTGACTGGGGAACCCGTGTACGCCCGATATTTTCTGAAAACCTTGGACAATATAGGAGGCACACAAGAACCGACGGAGTCAGCTAGACTGAGGTGAGACTAGAACAGCTAAGGACTAAACTACGCTTCAACGACTTCACAGGTCTTGGACTTACGGATCCTTGTTGCGATCGAAAGCTCACAGGTTCTGTTTACGAGGGTTTGAGAAAAAGAGCGAGGATGAGCACAACTACCGTGCTCGCGAGCCAACACAACAGATGCAATAATATATATGCATGATTTAACAAGGATGGCTCGGGTTCTTTTATTTGCATAAAGCAACATTTATAAATACAGATATTAGAAAATCCTAACATTTAGCATTTTAACCAAATTGCATTTTTTAAGAGATTAATTATGCAATAATTAATAAAATCAGAGGCTACCTCCACCTTCATGCTTATTTTTATTGGTGGTCATGGCCACATATTACCAACACCGGGTAGGAATACCCAGGGAAAATCCAAATCAAGGGCTAGGTGAGCTCCGCACATTTTTCAACCCATCCACAAAAGTTTTTGAAATAGAATTATATCTGCTAAGTTCCTATGCCTGCCCGTGTCGTGGGCACAACTGTTCGAACAGTTTTATTCTCTGCAGAGATTGTACATCTTTACTCACAAGAGATAATCATCTTGATATGTACACACGTTTCCTTAGACATGTGAATCAAATGGAGATTATCACAAGGCCTTTACAAGGCATCCCTCGGTATTTGCTACACCCGCTAAGGTTTCACCTGAGTAGGGTCTCGGTTACTGGGACCCGACAACCACTTACCCAGACCCCCTCTTGCGACATACGACTTACGCCTAGGGTCCCGCAAGTCGCATACCCCAACCCGTAGCCTCGTGGGCTCACGGCGAAGGGGAGTCCCCCAATTGTGCAGCGCGTACTGGTGGACACCAATTAGTTAGCCAGATCGACATCATTATAGACTTGTGGTTGTACTGTTTTACAATAGGAGGTCATCACAGGATTAACTCCTTAAGATTATCTGGGTGGTTCTTACCATATACCATCCACAACATGCCTTGGGCTACATTAGTACCCAACCATTCACTCTCCAGTCATACCATCCACCCAGATGGGTATTAGCAAGTTTTTAGAGTTTTGGGGAAATATGAAGCAAATTATCTAACCAATTCAGTCATTCTCCCCAATGACTGCCCAAAACAATTGTCATGGTTTTAAAGAATGATGATTTGAGGTAAGTAATACCCCGGTACTTAAACAATTCTAGCATGGCGTTTAAGTATGACCTATAACTAGTAGGTTACTATATATTTACTAGGGGGACGAGGGTTTTGGGAGTTCAATTATCAAGGATATGGTATAATTATTATTTAACCATCAAATAGGCATTTAACTACCTTAGAGTGTTTGACATATATTTGCATAGAAATTAAAGTATGCAATTTGATACTTTAAAAGAACATAATTTGCATAAAATGTAGGATCAAAGTGTTGACTCGCCTGGGCTATTTTACCGTGGCCTTGATCTTACTCGAAGCTTGCTTGAACAGGGGTTCAAAATCTTGGTCGGCGTCTTTACTTGGATCTTGATCCTGCTCGAGTCGTCGATTCTTCTGGACTTCGATTTCTAATTACGCAATAACGATCGAAAAATCAAATAAATCTAAAGAACTCAAAAGACCAATAAAACACAAGAGCCTCAGAAAGATTGCTGAGGACGAGCTTGAGAGAAGGGGCGGGAATGTTTGACGGAGTCAAACGACCTGTTGAGCGAAAGGAGGAATGACAGAGAAATTCTGCCGGGAGGGAGGATACAAAGGAGGGTTAAGGTCGAAGGCGCTTTTGCCGGAATACTCTACTGCGGATTTGGAAGATAGCAAGACTATATTTCTACATGTGATAAACAACTTAACTACAGACTCTACACCAAATCTTGGTACAAGATCAATACACAATCCAAATGGCAAATCAATACCAATCTCAGTTGCCAGATAAAACACAACGATTCAATTGATGGCTACACGGATCATTGTCAACATACGATTCAATGCCAGCTACTCAACCTACTACCACGACCTACTGCCACAACAAGACACAGATTCTACCGCCAACTAATTGATTGCCATATTACCAACAGGGATTTCAAAAAGCAATATCTTCAAAATGTCAGAACACATATCATTCAATTGCCAGAACAAACAGTAATAGAGTTAAATCATTTGTCATATCCATCACATATTTTCCAAATGCCAGATCAACACATGCATGTTATCTTCAATTGTCATAATACTAACAGGGCATTCAAATGCTAGATCAAAACAGATTCAAAGCCAGAACAAAATTCTTAATTTCTGATCAGATTGTCAGATTAACACACAAGATTCAAACTGATAGATATACACAGAGGTTTCTATTGCCAAAAAAACTCGAATTTTCATCAATTGCTAGCTCTACTGCCGAAGACCACTAGTACTAACATTGTTGAACAATACTCAACTGCCAGACCAATAATCACTGATACTGATAAAGCAAGAATCACAGACAACAATTTCATCTTACTCACTGACAACAACAACTATTGATCTGAGGAAGCAACTACAATCAAACATTGACAATTGAAACAGATGAATAACAATTGATTGCAAGTTCTACAACACAAAAACTCAATTGACAGATCAAGGCAAATCTTTCCATTGCCAAGTTATACCGAGGTTTCATCAATTGTCATCTTACTCCCTTTACTACCAATCAGCACAGTGCCACTGATCCAAAGATCCATTACCATTAACACATAGATTCAACCATTGGCAGATTATACAAACATTGCAAGTTTAACACACTATATATCAGAACACACATATTCAAAATGGCAGTTTATGCACAAAGGTTCACTTGCCGGATTAGACTCATAACTCAATTGCCAACTACACAAACACACATTACTGCCAACAATCATCTACTGCCAGAAGATTTCAATTGCCGAATTACACGCAGGTTTTCCAATTGCCGGCACTCAATCCAGATTTCCAAATGCCAGCCCAAAACACAACTACTGACAAACATTTCCACTGATGAGTAAGAATCACAAACAATATTCAACAACTGGGGAAGCAATTACAGACACAACAACAATCAATACTGCCATCGATTGATATTCAAATTACTGTCAAACATTGCCAGATCAACTAAACTTCGCTGCTACTGCGGTAGAGAGGCTCACTATCCGGGAGACAGTGAGAGAGGAAGAGATAGCACTGAGAGCAGAGGGAGCAGGGGAAAGGAGGCTCGGCTGATGGCTACCGGCGGCGAGTGGAGGCCGGAGAGGAGGAAGGGGACCGGCAAAATGGAAAGCCAGAGGGGAGGGGAAGCCGAGGGAGGCAGTGCTGGGGCCGAGGCAACACTGGAGAGGGGACGGCGGCGGCAAAAGCTGACGGGCTCGGCGGCGGCGACATTCGGAGGGAGGGGTGCACTATACCAGCATGAGTACTAGAGAGGGGAGGGAGAGCTTACCGAGCATTTGGAGGAGGGATCTTAGAGGCGACGCTGGGAAAGCGTCTGATGGCGTGATCCTGGGAGGCGGGGTACTCAAACAATGGATCTCGAGACAAAAGCTCAAACGGCTACAAAGACCGGTCGAAATTCAAAGGCAAGTACAAGTCGTACAAATAGTGCAAGAAAAGTGGACACGACATATCTGAATGCTACAAGTTGTAGAACAAAGAAAAAAGGAATGACACATACAAACCGAAAGGTAAAATAGAAGATAAAGGTACTGCAAATATAGTTTGTGATAGTAGTTATGATGGTGAGATGCTTGTTGTTTCTGTTTTTACTGGATGTGCTGAAACTAATGATGAATGGATTCTTGATACTGCTTGCACTTTTCATATATGCCCCAATAGAGATTGGTTTACCTCTTATGAGCCAGTCAATAGTGTTGGTTCTGTTTTCCTAGGTGATGATTCAGCATGTAAGTTAGCAGGCATTGACTCTATTCGGATCAAGATGTTTGAAGACACCATCAGAACCTTATCGAATGTTCGATACATTCCGGATATGAAGAGAAATCTTATTTCACTGAGTGCTCTTGATGATAAAGGTTACAAATATTCAGGTGGAGGTGGAGTCCTCAAGGTCACCAAAGGTTCTCTTGTTATAATGAAAGGTGGCAAAAAGGCTTCCAATGGCATGTATTATCTCTTATGTACGACAGTTACAGGCAATGCTACTGTTGTTTCAAAAAAGGTTATCAGATTTTGATGCTACTAATCTTTGGCATATGCGTCTTGGGCATATGAGTGAATTTGGCTTAGCGGAATTAAGCAAGAGAGAACTTTTGGAAGGATGTAGCATCGGCGACCTGAAATTTTGTGAGCATTGTATCTTCGGCAAGCACAAGACAGTGAAGTTCAATACTTCGGTTCATACTATAGAAGGTATTTTGGATTATGTGCTGTTGGACCGTAAAGGCGACTAGAGGGGGGGGTGAATAGGAGCACGCTCACTTTTTCACAAATTATGAACTCAATACAATTTCACTCCAGTAGCTATTAGAAAGCTATGAAGATCAATATACCAGTACATCGGAAGACTAGTATTGAATCCAATTAAACCCCTAAGCAATTCTACAAAAATCAATTAAGATTGCAAAGACTCACAGACAGGCGGTCGACCATTGGACTCAATCGGTCGGACCGATAGCAAGGCGATCGACCGGCGTTGTCTTGGCGGTCGGACCGCTCAAAATCGGTCGACCGGTGATGTGGCGATCGGCCGGCCGACTCGAGAACCGATCCGCAGCATGATAAAATCGGCCCGATGCGAAGTTGCAATTAGGTGAAACTTTTGATTCTCAACTCTAATCTTTATGAAACTTTGCACACACCTTCTATATGCTATTGAGGACCTATTCAATCGAATATTATGATAATTCTTGGAGCGATCTTGAGCAATTGCCAATTGATTAACGAAGGTCTAAACCAGGGCAAGAACGAAAACTTGATCCTAAAAGCATTCGTGAGAGATTGATGATCAAGATGATGCTAGATAGATTCACACATATCACGACAAGCTAATTCACGTGAAAGAATCAATCACAAACTCGCGGATCAAAAAAACCTAAAAACACGAAATTGAAAGCAAGAGCGAAAAGAGACTTATCTCAAGCAAACCTTGCATAGATTGATTTCGTGATTGTTCTTGGATTACATCCACACCATCATGGATCGATGGACAATCAAAGATCACGAAATTCACCACAAACCATCAAGAGCCCTTGCCTCCACCTCAACTCCCTAAAGACAATTAGGGTTTTGAAACATAAAGGCGAGAGAGAGAGAGTGCAACCACCATCTCCTCCTATTTATAGTGGAGGCCTAAAACTCTTAGGGTTTGACTTGATTGGGCTCCGTTAAGGCCCACTAACAAGCGGGTCACACCGCACGCTTCCGCGACGCCGTCTTTAACTTTTGACCTAAACCGCTTCACCATGTGCCATGGATTCGCCAATAGGTCACCCTTGTCCATCTTGTGTCACGCTTGAGTCGTTGACCTCACCCGGCATCGTCGATCGTTCGGACCTCAACTCTTCAAGTCTAGTCGATTCTCCTCGCCGTTGACCGTCGTTGACCACCAAGCTACTGCACAACCACGGACAAGAAAACACGTATTCGGGAACAAGTTCTTCACAACTTGACCCATGTTAGTCAAAACATGCATCATGCAAATCATATGCCATGAAACCAATGACTTTGACCTAACAAAACAACATCGCCACGAAGTTGGCCGGCGTTCAAGTAGAAAGCCGTCCGGTAGCTCGAGTGGCGGTCGGACCGCCCATGGCGGTCGGACCGCTCCCGTGTGAGCGGTCAGACCCGCCTGGGACTTAGTGAAATTCAAACTCCCAAATTCAAACCTTACGAAACTTTAAACCAATAGAACTTCTTCTGGAGACTCCAAAATTATGAGATCAAGTGCATTGGGATCCTCACTTGCCTCTGACACCTATTTTTGGCCCACTCGCTTTGAACACTTTTAGGTCACCGCCGGTCCGGCCGCCCACATAGCCGGTCCGACCGATTTGGGACCGGTCGGACCGCCGTGCAAGGACGGTCGGACCGCCTATCGAATACACAGTAGCTTTGTCGAAAACACGTGAAACTACAAACCGTAAACGCCATTGCCAATTGTCACATCATCCTAAGATCTAGAGCATATCCCCATGAAATCCACATGTGCATTCTGATTTATAGGGACCATCTCGCAAGCCATCGCTAGGAGGTGTTTGTTATATGTTAACAATTATTGATGATTACTCTAGAAGAGTGTGGCCTTATTTCTTGAAGCATGAATCAGAAGCATTTTCAGCATTTAAAGAGTGGAAGACTATAGTTGAAAGGCAAACTGAAAGAAGGTAAATAAACTTTACACTGATAATGGGATGGAATTTTGTTCTAATGAATTTGAAACATATTGCAAGACTGAAGGTATTGTTAGGCACTACACTGTTCCGCATGCTCCTCAACAAAACGGTGTAGCTGAGCGTATGAACAGGACTATCATTTCTAAGGCCCATTGCATATTGTCAAATATAGGTTTGCATAAGCGTTTTTGGGCTGAAACCGCTTCACTGCTTACTATCTTATTAATCGGCCACCCTCTATTGCAATTGAAAAGAAGACTACAATTGAGGTATGGTCTGGTTCCCTAGCAAATTATTCATAATTTAGAGTTTTTTGTTGTACTACTTATGCTCATATTGATAATGAAAAATTAGAGCATAGAGCTATTAAGTGCATCTTTCTTGGTTACAAATCTGGTGTTAAAGGATATAAGTTATGGAATCATGAAACAAATAAGGTTATGATTAGCAGAAACATTGTCTTTAATGAATCTGTTATGCTTCATGATAAACAGCCTACTAATATTCCTATTGAGAGTTAGTAGAATTCAAGTGTTCAGGTGGAGCACTATGTTGGTTCAGGTGACATATCAGATGAAGAAAATTTTGTTGTTCATGATGCACCTATTGTTGAAGATCCTCCTATTGTTAAGCAGCTACCACATCAGTTCATTGCAGTTGATAGGCCTAGGAGGGAGATTAAACCACCCAAGAGGTTGATTGAAGAAGCTAATATTGTTGCTTATATTTTTAGTGTGGTAGAAGAAATTAAAGGTAATACAGAATCTTCATCATACTCTAAGGCTATTAACTCCATTGATTATAATAAGTGGATAACTACTATGCATGATGAGATAAAGTCACTTGAAAAGAATAGCACTTTGGAATTAGTGAAACTGTCAAAAGAGAAGAAGTTTGTTCCTTGCAAGTGGATTTTCAAAACAAGGAAGGTATTTCTTCTACTGAACTAGCAAGGTATAAAGCAGTATTGGTTGCTAAAGGGTATAGTCAGATTCCTGGTTTTGATTTTAATGATGTATTTTCCTGAGTTGTGAAGCATGGTTCTATTCGCATTTTACTCAGTATTATTGCTATGCATGATTATGAACTTGAGCAAATAGATGTTAAAACTGCATTCTTATATGGGGAGTTGAAAGAAGACATTTATATGGACCAATCTGAAGGTTTTGTTATTCCTAGAGAAGAACACCTTGTTTGTGTATTAAATAAATCTATTTATGGTTTGAAGCAATCTCCTAGGCAATGGTACAAAAGATTTGACTCATTTATGCTCTCTCATGATTTTAAGCGATCTGATTATGATAGCTATGTTTATTAAAAAAAATGTTAATGGTTCAGCTATTTATTTGCCTCTCTATGTTGATGATATGTTGATTGCTGCAAAAGATAAGTCAGAAATAGCAAAACTGAAAGCACAATTGAGTAATGAATTTGAGATGAAGGACTTAAGTGCAACAAAGAAAATTCTTGGCATGGAGATTATTAGAGAGAGAAAATCTAGTAAGTTATACATTAGTAGTCGACAAGGTTATATTGAGAGGCCCTTCGTCGTTTTAATATACATGATGCAAAATCAGTGAGTACTCCATTAACTTCATATTTCATATTATCTTCAACCTTATGTCCTAAGTCAGATTATGATATTGAGTACATGTCTAGAGTTCTATATTCCAGTGCAGTTGGTTCTCTTATGTATGTCATAGTTTGTTCTCGTCCTGATTTATCTCATGCACTAAGTGTTGTTAGTAGATACATGGCTAATCTGGAAAAGAGCATTGGAAAGCAGTTCAGAGGATTTTCAGATATTTACGTGGCATTTCTAATAATTGTTTGCGGTTTGGAAATTCTAGAGATAAACTTGTTGGTTATGTTGACTCTGATTATACTAGTGATTTGGACAAGAAGAGGTCTCTCACAGGTTATATTTTCACCATTGGTGGTTGTGTTGTTTGTTAGAAGGTAAGTTTGCAAGCTACTATTGCCTTATCTACCACTGAAGCAGAATATATGGCTATTTCTGAAGCTTGTAAAGAAGATATTTGGTTGAAAAGTTTGTACACTGAGCTTTGTAGAGATAATTCTTGTACTATTATTTTTTGTGATAATCAAAGTGTTATATGTCTTACAAAGGACCAGATGTTCCATGAGAGAACAAAACACATTGATGTGATATATGCTCATGGTGATGTCAAAGTGTGCAAAATAAGTACTCATGATAATCCTGCTGATATGATGACAAAGCCAATTGCAGTTACTAAGTTTGAGCTTTGCTCAAGCTTAGTTAGTATTAAAGTTTAGTCCAAGATACTTTCAGCGCACGGTAGCCCATAAGGAAGCCCGCGACGTAGCCCCCCGCGGTACGAATTCTTCTTTTTTTTGGATTTATTCCCGTCTTCGACTCGAGTCAGTTTTATACCACCATATATACCCCTTGTAAGCCGCACGGGAAGAGTTGACGACTCATTAAAATTTCTGCGTTTTGTAAACACTTTTTCTGATATAGTGAAATCGTCGTCGTGCATCTGTGGTTTTTTTCTCATAAGGATTTTTTTTCTCACAACAGAAAATTCGCATCCAGTTATTATTATCGGTAGTTTTAGCAATGTGATTAGGATGCAATTAGATGAATTGTAGCAACAGAGTAGTTATAATTGTGTAGTTAGTTTATTTTGAAGACTCAGTAGTTAACAATGTCATTAGGCCGTAATTAGTTGACTTAACAGACCTGTTGCTAATAGTGTTGTAAATTTCATCTCGGCTATTTGCATAATTTCATGAACTTGATCATAAAATAGCAAAATATTTGGATTTTCTACGTAAAAATTGATGTCTCTCAGTTCTTGATCTACTTTGTTTCTTATTTGTCGGTCTATTTCTAACATGTTGGCTACTATCCAAGGGGCCGGCATAGGCCAAGCACCTGTGGAGCATACACATTCAGATATATTATACCCTCTACAAACAGTACACACATGAAAGAAGAGGCCTACCGAAAATGACCCAGCTCAGGTTCATGCATACTCCATCCTGCTCTTCCCTTCACTCTAGCAGATTGGATGGGGGCTACATCGCAAGTGAGCGAGCTGCACTTCTGTCCATCAGAGCAAGGCTCTCCGATCCTGGGGACCAGGTTTCGTCGTGGCAAGGCAAAGATTGCTGCGGTTAGAAGGGAGTCCGATGTAGCAACAGAACAGGCCATGTCGTCAGGCTAAATCTTCGAGGCGAACAATGCTACCATTTCATCACAAATTGTTTGGGAGGTGATATAAGCTCTTCTCTACTCGGTCTGCAAAAAGCTGAGGTACTTGGACTTGAGCTGGAACAACTTCAATGGCGCAAAGCTACCGAAGTTTGTGGGCTATCTGAAACATTTCGAACGCGGGCTTCGGTGGGAGAATACCTCCACTGCTTGGTAATCTCTCCGAAATTTGGACTCTTTTGGCCGTATGACGCACGAAAATTCCCCATTTAGCCCTTTTATATGCGAATTTCCTATTTGAGCCCCCTCTGACCACCTACTACCGTCGGGGGCAGCAGCAGGCGACTTGCTGCCGTCCCAGACGGCAGCAGGTGGCCCGTCCTTTTTTTTTAATTGAAAAATGTAATATTTGTTCGAGAATTTTTTAAATGTAATATATGAGCTCAAAAAATTATGAAACTTTTTATGGAGCCTCCTGGCATAGTGTGGTTAGTTGTGTAATTTTTTCGAATTTTTATCAAATTTTTTTTATCTGCATATGTCTTTGAAGTCAAATTTTTGTATGAATTTTCTAATATAGAAACTGAGGTCCGAACATTATGAAAAAATTTTGTCAGACTCCCTACATAGAGGACTTGATTGTGTAAATTTTATGTTATTTTATATGCTCTGAGATTATCTCGACAAATTCAGGGTCTAGGTGTGGAAATTATGAGGAGATGTTTCGGAAATTAGGGTTTTTTGATTTCATGTGACTCGAAATGTGTGAAGTTTATTACCACATGAGTACTCTTAGCCGCTATGATTCTTGATCATATTTTTGAAGATGCCAAGAACTGAACTAAAGGGGCTGAGAACGTTGTGATTACGAAGATACCTTAAAACATTGAAGAATCAATGTCGATGTGAATAATTATTTCTGGAATTCCAGGAGAAGAGGCATATTTGCAATATAGTATTATTTTGTTGGCTCAGCGGAGGCCCAAAATCAGAATTGTATTGCACTCCGCGGACAGAAGCACGTTCCATGTGGTCACATGGCATGTTGGTTCGGCTAATTGGTTTAGTTACATACGCTACTAGTACGGTACATTACGACACAAGCCTCCGGGCCATGTAAGTACGCATGCCTTTAGGAGATAGTAAAAAATATAGCTAGCAGAAGGGGGAGTACTACAGAATGGCCCGACCTACTTTGTGGACCGGGGCCATTTGCCCTTCCTCCCGAGCTCGGCGTTGTACTCCTCGCCGCGCCTTGCCTCTACCGCCATTTCCGTTTTTTTCAGCATCTGCTTTCGCGTGCCTCGCGCCCCGTGTGCTGCGCCTCGAGATGGGCTGCGTCTCCGGCGGATCGCTCGTTGCGCTCTTGGTCAACGATCCTCCTCCGGATCTCGCGTCCCCTTCGGCATTCCACTCCTCGAAGTCGAGCCGCCATCGGGTCGTGTGGATGGATATCTAGGTCGATCCATGGCGGAAGCCACACGAGGCTCGGGGACTACGGGTGAGCGGGAGGCGTAAGTGCGATTCGAAAGAGAGTTGATGCGTGAACTTCTTGTAAGTACTCCTTACCGAATTGTAGATAGGTTCTCGTATCCCAACGGCGGTCGGGATAGTCGGAGGAGTAGTTGGGACAACCACAGTAGCGCATGCCGAGGCTCGATCGGTGCTTGGATTTGAAGAACTTGCATGTGTCCCCGCAAGCGGGAGGCGGCTCTCCCCTCTGGCGGGTGTTGCGGCGAATGCTCGGTTGGGGCGTTCGGCCAGGGTTCTTTGCTCTGGGGGTTTCATTGCGAAGAGCTTCCATCTGCACGCCGCTCTTGCCGGTCTGAGCCGCGACATCCTAGCTTGTTCGGCCCGTCGCGTAGAAGCCCGAGCTAACTCGCGGATCTCGTCCCATTATACGCCTCTTGTCCATCCTAAGCGTGGCGAAGCAAGCTCGTGTAGCAACGTGGTTGGGGTTTGGTTGTGTAGTTCATGTCTTTCTGTAGTTCATGTCTTTCACCTTGTTTTATAGGCCACATGGTTGGCTTGGTATGGTTAAGTTGACGTGAGTGGCCGGCGTGGTAGGGTGTTGTCGTGTCCTGCTTTGCAGAGTGGGGTCATTCGGCTGAAAAAGGCGGGCGGCGCAGGTGTTGTCGCGTCTGCTGCGAGTACGGTCATTCGGCCCAAAAGTCGGGCGAGGTGGTGTTGTTGCGTCTGCTGCGAGTGTGGTCATTCGGTGCGAAAGCCGCTGCGGCGTGGTGTTGTCGCGTCTGCTGCGAGTGTGGTCATTCGGTCTTTGGTGGCGGCGAGGTCTTGTCGCGTCATGTTTGGCATAGCGCGGTCATTTCGCTCTGAAAAGCTGGCGAGACAGGGTGTTGTCGCGTCCTGTTTGGCATAGTGCGGTCATTTGATCCGAAAAGGCGGCAAGGTGGTGTTGTCGCGTCTGCTGCGAGTGTAATCATTCGATGCGAAAAGTGGCGAGGGGTCTTGTCGCGCCCGCTGCGAGTCGCGGTCATTCGATGCGAAAAAGTGGCGGCGAGGTCTTATCGCGTCTGTTTGGCATAAGCGGTCATTCGCTCGAAAAGGCGGGCGGAGGCAGGTGTTGTCGCGTCTGTTTGGCATAGTGCGGTCATTTGATGCGAAAAGTTGGCGGCGGGGTGTTGTCGCGTCTGCTGCGAGTGTAGTCATTCGATGCGAAAAGTGGCGGCGGCGGTGTTGTCGCGTCTGCTGCGAGTGTGGTCATTCGATGCGAAAAGGCTGAGGCGAGGTCTTGTCGCGTCATGTTTGGCATAAGCGCGGTCATTTCGCTCTCGAAAAATTTGGCGGCGCAGGTGTTGTCGCGTCTGCTGCGTAGTCGATCATTTGCCGTAATAACGGTGGCGAGGAGAGTGTTGTCGCGTCTGCTTTGTAGAGTGTTTGATTAATCGCACACAAGTATTCATACCGGACCTTGTGACCGAGGTCGAGGTGTCTGCATGGCGGCAAGATTGCGTTATGTCGTATGGTTGATAAATTAAAGTCGCGAGGTACAAATGTCGCTTTTATCTTGAATATTTTGAGAACATTTTGTGTACAAAAATGACAGTAACGTCATGCACGTGGATATTACATAAATGCACAATGACATTACATAACACGTTTATCACGTCCATGACATTAGATAGGGTGCATCGTCGTGTCGCCTACCCGGACGGCGTAGTTGATCCTCAGGAAAGGTGAATCTGTCCGGGGAGTGGCGCATGTCTCGCAGGCCATAGTACGGTCTTTGCACGGGAGGCGAAGGCTGCGATGATGTCGTGGGGTCCGCCAGCCTCAGCATCTCGTCTAGCCACTGGTGCTCCTCCTGCAGGGAATGGTACTCGGTGAGTTAGTCCTTGTTAATGCTTACGGCGGGTTGTTGTCTTGAGGAGGATTCTCTGGCGATCCATTTGTAGTCTTTGCGGTGTACCCTCCATCGTGTCGGCGAACCACGGGTCGCGCTCCCATAGTCGGTTTGAGCGCCGTGGCGTCAACGAGCCCAACCACTCGTCCCTCGCTGCGAAAGGGAGTCCGGTCGATGTTTGCGATCTTGGCCGTTGCCCGCGAGGAAGTCGTGTGATCGCCTCCTCTGTGATGGCGATGGTTGCATCGCATCGCTGCCCCTCGTAGTAGTTGCTAGAAGAAAGGTTAATGTCGGATACCTCACGAAAATGAGTGCATGGAAAGGTATTGACAACAGAGAGATGACATACACTGTGGCGAGCGGGTGGGGCCGACCGGCCGTAGCTCGGACGGCTCCGGAGTGAGACGGGCGTGCGGAGGGTGGTGCCGAGGAGGTTAGAGGGCGGAGGGTGGAGGGTACCCTCGCGTCCGCGATCTTTGTGTGCACATCGTTGACGCGACCACAAGTCATGGCTCTAATCGCAGACCCTCGCGTTGTCGGTCATGCCACGCACGCGGCTAGGAGGCGATCGAAGGTGTTCTTGTTCCCACGCCGTAGAATTTCAGCACCCTCGCCACCTTATACGATCCATGCGGTAATCTTGCAAGAAAACACGGAGTAAGTGCGAAGCGTGTTGACTGAAGGAATTGCATGAAGAATGGGTTACCGCCTCGTCGTGCCGTGCCGTCCGGTGTGGGTCCGGGCCAGCTAGTACGATGTCCTCCTGCATGCCGACCATCGCTTTGCGCTCCGCTGGCCCGATAAGTCGCTTTGGTGCGTGGAATGTACCACCGCTGCACGTCTGAGCGTGCGCTGGATGGAGTAGACGCGTGCCTCGTGCAAAGACGCCCGTCGCCACCCTCCGCTCCACGGCCGTCCACGGCGGTATGTACGCCTCGATCGTCGCTCTTGCGCCCTTTTCTCGTTTGGCTGCAAGTGAATCTTAATGTCAGAACATGTAAGGCAGGCATACAGCTAAAATGATATCCAAAAAAGGACATACCGGTGGGCCTTGTTGTGATAGGTCGCCCATTGGCGGTCACTCTTTGGTACAAGCGAGCTGTCTCATGACCCGTTGTGGATTATGCGGCTCGACCATGTCGCGAAGACCGGTGGCGTGTCGTCATCAAAGTGGATCGTCCTCGATTGCTGCGTTGATAATCCGTAGGGCCGCGGTTCGCAAGGAATTGTCACATCCATGGCGCGGATGATCTCGGTCTCGTGCAGAGTCTCGAAGAGGTTATGGAACTCTGCGTACGCACGCCTCGGTCTCTCCCTGGCCCACCCTAGGGTACCACGTGTCCAACGTGTTCCCATTGTAGGCCCGTCGTGGGGGTCGTCGCCGAGCATTGCCGTATCTTTGGACGGCCAGCGAATGCAGTGTGCCGTGTTGCGGAAATAAGGACGGTCAAGCGGAAAGTGCTCCCATGACCACAATCGCATGGTGGTGTAGCAAACCGCCGGGGCGCTCCACGCCCGTCATTTGTTGAGTGGCATCGCATAACCCTCGGTAAGTGGCGCGAGCACCGCGAAGCCCAACTGCTTCGCGGAACCTCGCTCGCCGGCGTCGCCGAGAGACTCTGCCAGATGGATATAGCCGGGTACCACGCATCTCCTGTGTCGTAGGGAACAAGATCCATCCGACGAGAAGAAGAGGTACGCGACGAGGTGTGTCTGGCGCCTCATTGTCGCATCCACAGGCGAGATCATGAACTCCGTAGCCGTGAATGTGGGACTACTTGGAAGGCCATGCACCGGCAGATCTGTAAGCATTGCTACATCCTCGAGTAATGGTCATCTCCCCACCGGAAGTGGAATGTATGAGTCTCGGTCTCCACCGGTCACAAGCGAGAAAGTAGTGCGCGTCAAAGCGCAACGCGTGCATGGGATGTCCAACATGCGGGCGAGGCGGAGGCCGGTGTCCGTAGTCGCGGGACGTCTGGCTCGTCAAGGGGCCACCTCTCCTGGGGCGCTCAGACCAGCTCGGAGGGCCACGGCCGGCGGACCACGCCCGACAACGGTGCCCCATCCCGGCGCCAGGTCGGCGGCAGATGCAGCGTCGTCAAGCTGGAGCTGCGCCATCTCCTGCAGATACTATAAAATATGTTAGTACGTACTTAAAACATATCGTGTGCCACAATAAAACAAGGCAAAACATAGGACAAAAAAGGAAACAACCACATATGAGCATAACGAGTTAACAAAAGACCAAGAAGACTTAACATTCCGTCCGTAAATAAAGACACATATTGTTGGACCGAAAAGGCGACTAGAGGGGGGGTGAATAGAGCACGCTCACTTTTCAACCTTGATTAGATTCAACACAAATTTCACTCCAATAGCTATAGAAGCTATGAAGATCGATATACCGATCAAACGGAAGACTAGGATTGAATCAATCAAAACCCCAAGCAAAACAACCAAAAACAACCAAACTGAATTTCCTAAGTGTGGGGCGGTCGACCTCTATTCAAGGGCGGTCCGACCGGTCCTATGGGCGGTCCGACCTCGATGAGGCGGTCCGACCTCCGGCCGATGAGCAGTGAAATCACCAAAAGCGAAGTTGCAAATAGATGTAACTTTTGATCTACAACTCCAAACTTGATGAAACTTGGTACACACCTTCTCTAGGATGTCGGGAACCTATTCCAATCGAAGATCGTGAAGATCTTTGGAAAAGTTCAGACCTTTTTCAGTTTGAGAGGTGGAAGGTTTGAAAGCGAGTCAAAGCGAAAACTATATCGAAAAACTTGCTCGTGGGTGATTGATGATCAAGATGATCTTAGATGTGTTCCCACATGTCACGACAAGCTAGATCATGCAAAGAAATCAATCAAAACATGCGAATCAAAGAAAGACTCAAAATCACCAAATAGAGAGAAGAAGGGCAAATGAACTCATCTTGAAGAGAACTCTTCTTTGGATTGATTTGATAATGTATCGATTCTGACCACTCATACGGATACGCATGGACACAAGATCAAAACATCTCTCTCTCTAGAACCCTAATCTCCACTAAACCTTCCCTAAGCACTTAAGCCAAAACTAGGGTTTCAAGCATGAAAGGGTTGAAGGGTGCGACCACCTCCCTCCTCTATTTATAGTGGAGACTTAAACCTTCTAGAAGAGTAACCTAATGGGCTCCGTTAAGGCCCAAAACAAGCGGGTCACACACGCACGCATCTCGAGCGCCGTCTTCATCTCCTCTTGACCTACTCCGCTTCTCCACGCCATCTTGCGCGCGAGTCGTCAAAGGTCACCAAGGCGGTATTTGGTATAATTACCAAAATACCCCTTCTCGATCTTTGCAAAGACCGAGTCCCATCTTTGTGAAGCACCTCCCATGCTTCGCCACGTGTAGGTTGATCAACGGCTCTCAACATGTCGGCAAGTCTCTCCCATCCGCTCCCACCGTAACCACCATGGCACTTGCACCGACCCCGCGCCGCTTGATCCAACGATCGCCGAATCGCCTGTTCGGTCATCCTTGTCTATTCTCGCACCACACTTGAGTTCATTGACCTCACCCGCATCGTCGATCGTTCGGACCTCGGCTCTCCAAGCCTAGTCCCGATCATCCTCGCCGTTGACCGTCGTTGACCACCAAGCAACCCGCACAACAATAAACAAGCAAATCGAATCAGGAACAAGTTCTTCACAACTTGACCCACGTTAGTCAAAACATGCATCATGCAACACATATGCTGAAACCCATGACTTTGACCTAACAAAACATCATCGCCACGAAGTTGGCGATGAACAATTGAACCGGTCGACCGCCCCTCGGGGCGGTCGGCCGCCAACGGCGGTCGGCCGCCACCACAAGGCGGTCGGATCGCCAGGGACTTAGCCAATTTTCAACCCCTGAAAATCCGAAACCTACTGGAAACTTTAAACCAATAGAACTTTTGCTTGGGAACTCCAAAAATTATGAGACCAAGTGTATTAGGATCCCCTCACTTGTCTACAACACCTATTTTTGGCCCAGCCCATTCTGACCATTTTGTCACGGCGGTCGACCGCACGCACATGGCCGTCCGGCCGATTTGGGACGGTCGGACCGCCATGCTATGGCGGTCGGACCGCCCGCCCGAATGCCCGAACAGATCCGAGACTTTGTCGAAAACCGTGAAACGACAAACCGTTAACGCCATTGCCAATTGTCACATCATCCTAAGATCTGGAGCATATCCCCATGATATCCACAATCTCCCCCTTGATGAACACATTGGCAATAATCCAGAAAATGTAATTTGAAGGTTTGAAAAGTAAAATACTTTCGTTTTCGCACAAAGGCACAACTTGGTCCATAAGCAAGAGAAAGCAATGGAAATGACCAAGCTGGCATCAGAATAGCATAGACAAGTGAGATAAGGCAAAAGAAAGCATAGAAACTTTGATTTTTAAAAGTCAAAAATCTCACTTAAGGTCCATATGAAAGAACAATTGTTCAATTGACCTTTGATCATTTTGAGGTGTAATAAATGCAATTCAAGTTCAGAAGAGTCAATAAGGCAATAAGAATGCAATTCAAAAACTCCCCCTCACTATGATCCTCGGATTTCAGAAAATTTCAAATTCTCCAACTTTCTCCCCTTTGTATAAACTTCCCAACATTGAAAATATCTTCTCCCCCTTTGACAATGGAGTCATCAAGGAATCACGCCTTCCTCTCATCCAGAGATAGCAATTTGCAGAATGAAGAAAGAAGCAAAAAGAAGAAGTATGCATGAAATGCAATGGAGTGGCTTCATTTTTGTATTTTTCAATTTTGATTACAAGAAGCTTTGAAGATTACCCAAAAGAGCAAGTCAGCATTTCTAATATTGCACAAACAACATATCAAGCCTGATAGTGCTAGCAAGATCATGGTAAGACATATATAACAAAGCTAAGCATAAAGGCTCAAAAGTAAAGCAATGGATTTGATCAATTTAAGCAAAGCTTCAAATTGACAAGTTCATCAACGAGGATCCTAAAATGAAATTGGCCATGTCAAAATGTCAAAGTGAGATCAAAAATCTAACAAAGACCACATTAAGAGTCAATCAAGTCCCGTATTGAATCATTTTGCTCAATATTTTTAAACGCCCATTTGTCAACATTTTTCACATTTGCATTGAATATTGAAGTTGACTAATGATCTAACTTAGTGACAAGATCCTGGACTAGGAGCCATCCACAAACTCATCCTAAGATTCGACCAAAAGTTGATTAAAGGTATATCTTAGTAAAGAAGATCCTGGACTAGGAGCCATCCACAAACTCTTTCTAAGCTTCTACAAGGCGACAAATCTTGAGGTTCATGTCATTTCGACAAGCAATCCCCATGAGATCGTCTCGGTTCATCAAACTATCTCCAAGTTCATGTCATTTGACAAGCAGTCTCGTAAGAATAGTTTGGCACATTTTAAGCATAAGACAATCTTGATTTTTCATTTTTCACAAGAGCAGTTTTAGAATATCAAGAACACAAAAGCTCAAGTAATGGTCAATTTTAGATCAAAGAGCTCACAAAGCAATTCTGACAGGGCCAATGTCACAAAAGGAGCACTAATTGCGCAACTCGCTAAAACATCCACAAATTGCAATTTCTTAGTTCGAGTTGTTTTAAAGTTCTAGCTCATATAGCAAAGACTTAACTACACATGTAAAAGCATGATAATTCTAGCAAGTCAAAGAACTAGACATGGCATTGAGCAAGAATTGAAATACTAAAACTCCAAAGGGTAATAGGCAAAGCTTCATCAATTTTAAAAGATAAGCAGGAGATCTTATATTACAATGCATCTTTTTGGATTTTTCATACCACTTGATGTATTTTTCATATGAATGCAATAAGATACAATGAGATGCAATAAAAAGCCTAAAAACCTAAAAAGTTCAAAAAGATCAATAAGTTCAGAAAAAAAACAATAAAAGATCAAAAGAACAAGGAAGATCAGAAAAGATCGAACTCCCCCTCAAACCAACCCATAGGGATAAATTACCCCTAACTCACTTCTCAAGGTGGCAAACCTAGTTGGGTCTAAAGGTTTGGTGAGGATATCAGCCAATTGACCCTCGGACTCCACAAAATGCAGCACAATATCACCCTTCTCGACATGGTCTCTAAGGAAGTGATAGCGAATGTCTATGTGCTTGGTCCTAGAGTGTTGCACAGGGTTCTTAGCAATGTTAATAGCAGAAGTGTTATCACAGAAAAGAGGAACACTAGCAAAATTTAACCCAAAGTCCTTAAGAGTGGACACCATCCACAAAATCGACTCTGACTAGCGGCGGCTACATATTGCCTTCAAAGTGGATTGTGCAATGTAAGACCGCTTCCTAGAAGACCAAGAGACAAGAGGCGTGCCTAAGAAATGACATGTACCGAAGTGCTCTTCCTATCGGCCTCTGACCCATAAAATCGAATCGAAAACCCCGAATGGACGTGAAGAAGAGCACGAATACCAAATGCCATCTTCGAGAGTAGAATGTAAATACCGAAGATGCGCTTAACGGCTTGGCGATGTGAAGTCCTCGGTGGCGCTGAAACCTCGCAGAGGCGGACCATGAAGTGGATGTCCGGTCTTGAGGCCGTCAGTATGAGGAGGAGCCGATCATCTTTGCGGTACTCGCGTTGATCCACGGCTTCCCCTTCCTCATCTGGATCCAAAGATCGAAGTCGCCATGGGAGTGGCGATCGCCTTGCGATCACCCATATCAAAACGCTTGAGAAGATCCTTGGTGTGCCGTTTGATGGATGAAGATCCCTTCCTTGCATTGCTTGATTTGCAGCCCCAGAAAGTAGTTGAGCTCGCCCATCATACTCATCTCAAATTCCCTGGACATGGTCTCAGAAAAACTGGAGCGAGTGACTCGCTCATGGAGACTACCAATCATCTGATCCGGCGGTGTCCGCTACGGATGTGCAAAGGGCGCTGGGAGATAGTATCTCCTCAACCTCCATGAGTCACTGGCGATGAAGAAGATCTGTGAGGAGCCTCAATTGGAGGTGAAGCGATGAGTAGCGAGTTCGGAGTGGAATCGAGACATTAGCGACAAGTGGAGGAGCATCATCAATTTCATCCTCATCTTCCTCAACAAATATGCTCTCTGTCACCTGTAAGTCACCTGAAACATCGGATCTAGCTGCAGGGCTAGTCTCATCAAAAGTGACATTGCATGTCTCCTGGACAATGTTAGTTTCAACATTAAAAACCCGAAAACCCCTCGAATGAGCAGGATAACCTAGAAATAAACCATCACAAGTTCTTGATTCAAATTTATCTAGGTTCCTGTCTTGAGAATAAAACACTTCGATCCAAAGACTCGAAAGTGCGGCGAGGTTTTACGCCAAAAGCGAAGCTCATAAGAAGTCTTGCCCAAAGACGGTCTCGTAAAGACACGATTTGAAATATGGCAAGTCAGTAGCAATAGCTTCGCCCAAAACCTCCTCGGTGTGCTATACTCATCTAGCATCGTCCTAGCCATCGAGACTAAGGTCTTGTTCTTCCTTTCCACAACGCCATTTTGTTGAGGGGCGTGTGGAGAAGAGAGCGATGCTCAATACCGCTTCGGCAAGACAAAAGAGGCAAGCGAGGCATTCTTGAACTCCGTGCCATTGTCACTGCGGATTGCTCTCAAGGCACCGGGAAGTTCGAAGCCAAGCGAAGAACAAGATCATGATAATGATCAAAGACCTCATCCTTGAAGCAAGAAAGAACACCCAAGAATATCTCGAAAAATCATCGACTATGACAAGAATGTACCAATTGCCACCGATCGGCCGAACCTAGCGGGACCAACGGTATCCATATGAAGCAAGCTGTCGGTCAGTCGGTCATGACCATAGTCAATGAAGGGTGTGGCGGCAACTTGCTTGCCATGCCTACTGAGGACACATCTGCATCTTTGATGACTTTGAGTTTAGGCAAGCCTCTCATGAGATCAAGGCCGCTAACTCGTGTCGGATGATCAAAACCAATGTGCCCTAAGCGTCGGTGCCAAAGCCGGATATCGTAAGAAGATGCAACTAAACATTTGAGAGATCCGGCAAGAGATTGAAAAATCGGCTCCAAATATTCTACCAACTCTAGAAATTCCAAAATGAGCTCACCAAAAGAATCAAGCACCCGACAAGCGTTCTTCTTAAATCTAGTCTCATAGCCATCATCAAGAAGTCTGTGAGGCGAAAGGAGATTGTACCTTAGCTTGGACACAAGAGCGACATCCTTGAGAATGAACACATCGTTCACCCCGATCGATCCAGTTCCTTCGATCCGCCCTTGTGAATCATCTCGAAGGTGATGAAGTCATCACCGTCGCCCGCGTGAAGGAAGTGAACCATCTAGAGTCTCGGTCATGTGGCGTGAGCAGTGAGTCGACGAGCCACGTGTTCTTCCTCCTTCCGCGACGATCCGAAAATCAAGGCACAAAAGATCGATGTGTCTCAATCATCAAGTTAGTTAAAATAGACTTGGGAACCCAAAGATCTTGAGACACATGTCTCGCGAGTAGTATGCAAAGCGTAATGAGTGTCCTTGATCCTAGTTGAAGTCCTATCATGAGCAATGGTTACAAACACATGAGATGCATTCTGCCTAGGAACATGATGATGATAAGCATGTGTAGTATATCCTAGACCGGTTTCTTCTTCTTTTCATGACCATGTTTCACACAAGCTCTAGGTTGATGAAATAAAGTTCTAGCATGATTAGCATTTTTCAACCTACATGTGAACTCAACTAAATGTCCACTCTTCTCTTAATAGGTGCAATGGTATTTTGTACCTTTGGGAGAAGCACCTTTGACTCAAAAGAAGGTTGGACGAGAACTGCAGTTTGAAAGCAATTTTCGCAGTTGGGTTTTGAATTCAACTAAGCCATTTTCCAAGACTGAATGACCTTAGTCTTGGATTTGTTCTCGACAGAGTTGTATCCTAAGCCTTGCTTCTTAGAAGGAGTTCTAGACTTGTCAAGAATCATGTTTAATTGTTTTCTCCACTAGAGAATTTTTGCAGTGTGTTCTCTAGATAAACATTATCTTTCCTAAGATCAACACATGATTGACAAATTTTAGGTTTATTAACCTT
Organism: Hsuehochloa calcarea; assembly: GCA_036346395.1. Lineage (NCBI taxonomy): Eukaryota > Viridiplantae > Streptophyta > Magnoliopsida > Poales > Poaceae > Hsuehochloa > Hsuehochloa calcarea. Next base: position 42,183,387 of record CM070594.1, read on the forward strand.
TGCAAGCTTCTCCTTATAATTAGCAATTTCAAGCTTAAGAGCGGGACATAAAGTACAATTAGCGCACTAATATCTTGTCCTTAAGCTTGGCATATTTCTCTCTATTTGCTTTTAAAATGTCTTTAATTTCACGCTCATGTTCTAAGCAACGAGAGCAAGAGCGAGACTCTCTTGGTTGAAACATCCAACTTGTTAGACTCTAAGCATTTAAGACATGGAGCGATTTGACCTCAACTAGCTCGATTCTAGCATTTTCAAGTTGATGTAAAGCGGTATTAAGAGCAGATTGCAGTTTAGGCAGATTTGAGTGCAAAGCATGGCAAGATGAACATTCATCAACGTCTAGACTCTTAGCATTCACAAGTTCTAATGTCAAATTTTCAACTTGTGACTCTAGATCCTTGTTCTTAACCATGATGAATTTTAAAGCCTTATCCCGACTAAGCAATTGCTCATACATGTTCTCGCATCTAGCGTAAAGGACATCATAAGATAGGGATACCTCATCATCATCATCGACGTCGTGAGTCACCATGAAGCACATGCTTGGGTGAAGTCCTTGGCCTTCCCTTTCTTGTCTTGAGGTGGCTCCTCCTCCTCCTTGTCCTCCTCGCTCCCGAGTCCACATCGCTCAAGGATTGATCTCCAAAAGCTGTAAGGACCCGGTGGCGACCTTCATCACTTGGCAAAGATCAAACCTTGATTTGTTCCTTGAGGCTTCTTCCAAGTCGGCTTTCCTCCTTATGGTTACCCTTACCCTTCACAGGGGCGATTAGCAGAATATGGTAAAGCTCACCACACTCGTAGCAAGTCACGGGGCCACCTCTCTTTTGTTTCTCACATTGTTGTAAGCCGTGTGACTTTCTTGACTATGAGGGCTAGCTCGGGCTCGGGAAGACTCTCAAAATCCTCTTCACGAATTGTGGATAAACAGCAAGAGAAAAACCCAAGAGGACTCGGAAAAACCATCGAAGCTCTTGAAAGAGGATCACTACCAAAGCCATGCTATCCTTCTTAGGAAGACTACCTCTCTTGATCTCATGAGTCTTGAGCTTACTATAAAGCAGCTCCAAGGTGAGAGTAGAGAGATCGACGTTCTCCTCTATGGCAAGAGCCTTCATCTCCCACTCCTTGGTGTTGATTGCGGCCAAGAGGTGAGTGGCATTCTCAGTTGAGAGTACTCAATGTCAGCGACTTTCATCCGATTGACAACCTTGTTAAAGCGAGTAAAACGTCATCGATGCTCTCGCCAGACGCATCTCGAATTTGTTGTACTCGCTTATAGACCGTCTGGCGCGACTTGTTTAATCTGGGACGATCCTCATGGTAAGTTTCGAGGGTGTGCCAAATTTCATGTCTTGATCGTAAGATTGCAAATCTGTCATACTCTTGTCTACCAAGCCCAAAGATATAGGAGATTCTTTGCCTTGTTGTTGTTAGCCAAAGTATTGCCGAAGCTTGCGTGGCAATCTCAGAAAACGAGCGAGCTCGAACAACCTCCCATATAGCTTGTCCTTCGCTCAAGGAAGACTCGCATGCGATTCTTCCAATAGGCATAGTCGAGCCCATTGAAGACATGCGGCTTTGTCGAGTACTTATCCATCGCCAGTTCGGTGGACGGTTAAGATCAAGATTGAACTAACCGGGCTCTGATACCACTTGTTGGACCGAAAAGGCGACTAGAGGGGGTGAATAGGAGCACGCTCACTTTTTCAACCTTGATTAGATTCAACACAAATTTCACTCCAATAGCTATAGAAGCTATGAAGATCGATATACCAGTACAGCGGAAGACTAGGATTGAATCCAATCAAAACCCCGAAGCAAAACAACCAAAAACAACCGAAACTGAATTTCCTAAGTGTGGGGCGGTCTGACCTCTATTCAAGGGCGGTCCGACCGGTCCTATGGGCGGTCCGACCTCTGATGAGGGGCGGTCCGACCTCCAGCCGATGAACAGTGAAATCAGCCCGAAAAACGAAGTTGCAAATAGATGTAACTTTTGATCTACAACTCCAAACTTGATGAAACTTGGTACACACCTTCTCTAGGATGTCAGGAACCTATTCCAATCGAAGATCGTGAAGATCTTTGGAAAAGTTCAGACCTTTTTCAGTTTGAGAGGTGGAAGGTTTGAAACCGAGTCAAAACGAAAACTATATCGAAAAACTTGCTCGTGGGTGATTGATGATCAAGATGATCTTAGATGTGTTCCCACATGTCACGCAAGCTAGATCATGCAAAGAAATCAATCAAAAACATGCGAATCAAAGAAAGACTCAAAATCACCAAATAGAGAGAAGAAGGGCAAATGAACTCATCTTGAAGAGAACTCTTCTTTGGATTGATTTGATAATGTATCGACTGACCACTCATACGGATACGCATGGACACAAGATCAAAACATCTCTCTCTCTAGAACCCTAATCTCCACTAAACCTTCCCTAAGCACTTAAGCCAAAACTAGGGTTTCAAGCATGAAAGGGTTGAAGGGTGCACCACCTCCTCCTCTATTTATAGTGGAGACTTAAACCTTCTAGAAGAGTAACCCTAATGGGCTCCCGTTAAGGCCCAAAACAAACGGGTCACACACGCACGCATCTCGAGCGCCGCCTTCATCTCCTCTTGACCTACTCCGCTTCTCCACGCCATCTTGCGCGCGAGTCGTCAAAAGGTCACCAAGGCGGTATTTGGTATAATTACCAAAATACCCTTCTCGATCTTTTGCAAAGACCGAGTCCCATCTTTGTGAAGCACCTCCCATGCTTCGCCACGTGTAGGTTGATCAACGGCTCTCAACATGTCGGCAAGTCTCTCCCATCCGCTCCCACCGTAACCACCATGGCACTTGCACCGACCGCGCCGCTTGATCCAACGATCGCCGCGACCGAATCGCCTGCTCGGTCATCCTTGTCTATTCTCGCACCACACTTGAGTTCATTGACTCACCCGCATCGCCGATCGCTCGACCTCACTCTCCAAGCCTAGTCCCGATCATCCTCGCCGCTGACCGTCGTTGACCACCAAGCAACTTCGCACAACAATAAACAAGCAAATCGAATCAGGAACAAGTTCTTCACAACTTGACCCACGTTAGTCAAAACATGCATCATGCAACACATATGCATCAAACCCATGACTTTGACCTAATAAAACATCATCGCCACGGTTGGCCGATGAACAATTAGACCGCCGGTCGAGCCGCCCCTCGGGGCGGTCGCCTTAACCGGCCGGTCGGCCGCCACCACAAGGCAGGCTCGGGCCGATCACTCAGGACTTAGCCAATTTTCAACCCCAAAATCCAAACCCTCTGGAAACTTTAAACCAATAGAACTTTTGCTTGGGAACTCCAAAATTATGAGACCAAGTGTATTAGGATCCTCACTTGTCTACAACACCTATTTTTGGCCCGACCCATTCGACCATTTTGGTCACGCCGGTCGACCGCCGCACATGGTCGGTCCGACCGATTTGGGACCGGTCGGACCGCCATGCTATGGCGGTCGGACCGCCGCCCGTAATGCCCGAACAGATCCGAGACTTTGTCGAAAACCCGTGAAACGACAAACCGTTAACGCCATTGCCAATTGTCACATCATCCTAAGATCTGGAGCATATCCCCCATGATATCCACACATATTAACAGCAACACTACAGTGCACTGCGACATAACATTCCGTCCCATCGAAGGAATTACAATAAGCAAGCGACATCACGACTTAGTAATTATATCTTGCTCATTACGGTGCACTGCTTGCGCCGTCTGCTTGGACAATGCCGATGGAGTGCCCTACTGTCTTGCACAGTCTACAACGGGGCCGGCGAACCCGTTGCCCGCGCTGGCTGTCGTCCATGTCGTTCCGGATGCGTCGTGACTGGCGTCTTCCACGGCCGGGGTGTTTCAGTGCGTCGTTCGGCACCCACTTCACCTGCCCCGGCCAGAGGTCTCTGTAGTGTGTGTCCAGCCCGTACGAATGAAACTCGGCACCCCAAGTGGCAAAGAGGTGGTGGATATCGTAGTACTCGGAGATGTAACGCTCCGAAGATTGCCGCCACGCCGCGCACGCCGCGTACACATGGGAGCATGGTTTGTGCAGAAGCTGCGGTTTGTTGCAGGTGCACGACGCTTCTTCACCGATCGTGCGGCACTGCCACGATCCTCTAGCGTGGCCCATAACGCATTCTCCCTTAGCGGATCTCGAACTTACGCCGACGCCATCCATGGTGCGAGTCACGTGCGATCGCGCCTTGTCGATCTTTTCTCCATGTAGGCATGCATTACCTCCGAGAATTGTTTACCATCCTCCGGATGTTTCTTGGCCATCATGGCTCTGTTAAAGTATCCGATGGTACGGTTCGGCTCTCCTCCACGATCGCCGTGATCGGCGAGGAACGCGACACCCTTCATGACACCGTTGTACACCTCCAACATGTTGGTCGTCATGATCTCGTACCTCGCACCATCGGTGTCGTGCAGCAGGGACCATTTCTCCAGGTCAGGCGCGTGCGAGTTAACCCACTGTGTGAACTCCCCAACTCTCGCGGACCCTCCAGCCGATGCCCCTGCCTCGGCATTCGCCGAGTCCCTTACATGCTTCGCGGTATCCTCATCGAGCTGTCTCCACACCGCTTCGAACTTTCTCCTATGGTTCTGCATGCAGAGCTTTTTGAATATTTTCATGAGGTCCTTGCTCCGAAACCTTGTGTGGAAGTTGGCCGCGAGATGCCTCATGCACCAACGGCTCCTTACATCGTTCCACTGGAACGGCGGCTGCGTCCCGCTTTGGATCGTGCTCAACGCGGACATCAAGCCAGCATTGCGGTCCGAGATGACACACACACCTGGTCGATCTTGTACTACCGCCTGCTTCACATTACACAGGAACCACAACCAGCTATCCGTGTTCTCGCTCTCAACAATTACGAAGGCCACGGGACTAGCCGGTCGCTCAGACGGCCGCAACGGCGGTGAGGATGGTACCCTTGTACTTCCCACATAGGAAGGTGCCATCCATCGTCGACGGACGACAATGCTTGAAAGCTGATCGCTCGACGGAAGGCCCGTAAGACCCTATCAAGAATAAGGCAATTGGGCCCTTCCGTCGGATGCACCCGCTCAAGCTTGTTTATGTATGTCCCGGGATTATATTCTGCGATTTGATGCAGCAATCTTGGTACTAGGTTGTAGGCCTCTTCGAATGTGCTGAATATTCGCTCCACGACCTTGTGTTTGGCCCGCCATGTCGTCTTGTAGCTGACCGGGAACCCCACAATATTGGCAACCTCTACCAGGAGGATGTTTGGCGAAATGGACACATCTGCGGTGTGAGGTGGCTTATCAGCCGGGCAACATAAGAGGAGGTCATGTTGCGGTGCGTGAAGCGGTACCGAGCTAACTCGCATGTGTGATCCTTCAGCACCGTTATCCGAAAACCCATGCCAACAGCCATGAACCGCTGCGCACGGACCTTACCAGCGCAGGATTCATCAACACACCTGACGATGTACGTGTCGGGGTTGGACCTCTGCACACGATACATCCGACCGATGTTAACGGCGTATTTAGCAATAGCATGCTGGGCGGCACTCTTATCAGGGAAGCGTTGCCCTAGGAGCAGGGTGTCATCATTGAACCCCCACTCAGCCCCCTCCGGATGTGGCAGAACCAGCGATGTCGTTGCAACGTCGTCCAATCGTGAGGGGACGTAAGCAATGTCAGTGGTCACAAGCCCACCAACTGCATCTCCTCCAGTACCAGCTTCTCCTTCTTCATCGCCTTCCGAACTAGTTATTTCCACGTCCTCCATGCTTTCCACCTCATCCACCTGGTCGGCCAGGTACTCGTGACAATCAATACGGGCTTCCCACCATCTCTCCGCACCTTCATTGGGCTCGAAATTGACGGCACGCCTCCTCAGGTCTCCATCACCCATGTCTTTGCCAGCGTCTTCTCCGACACCGGAGACCAACGCAGGCTGCTCCTCCCCACTAGCAGCTCCACCAAAACCACCCACGCCGGATGTCCCCGTCCTCTCCACGAATTGAACGTGGACCATCGGCCGTGCATATATCGCAGCAGCGGAGTTGCAAACAACCCCCATGTAATTGGCCCATGAAGCGTCACATGTGACCTTCATAAGTTGCCAAACGGTCTCGCCTGCACCACCCGCAATCGAGGGATACACCGCCTCGATGCACAGCTTCTTCTTTCCAGTGGCGCGATCGAACGCGGAACGCACGCACCGCCTTAGCTCTGAGAGGCCCATGTCCTTCGTGAGACGGCGCGGATCACGCATCGCGGTCGCAACTTGACAGTCCGCACCGTATGGTCCGTCACGCACTAGACCGCCCCCGTGGAACACGAACAGATCTTGTATCTCCGCCATGAAGTACCTAACACAACAGCAACTTCCTGACACTTCTGTACTACTGAACTAAAAAATTACATGGTTGCAGGTTTAGTCGAATTTGTGTTTAAATATTACGCGAAAAAATTGCATAGTACTACTACATGCAAAAATTATGTGGTTTACATGAGCAATTGGAATAAAATATTGATATCAACGTAAATTTATTCATTCCAAATGGACTTCATATGATTTTTCTATCCATGAAAGGTTGAAGTAAATTTCATTTCATCAGAAAAATTTAAAATTTTCTGGGGTACTTCAAAGTGTCAAACCAATTCTAAGTTAAAGTAAAAAAATCACTTCAGATTTTCCCAAAGCATTTTTAAGTTTCTATACCCCAGTTAGACCTAGCCTATAGCAATGACATGCGGGGTCTACTACATACAATTCTTTGCCATTTAATTTTTCAAATAAAAACTTACTAACAGGTCGGCCCCGTTTGTCATTGGCGTCGTCTACTGCGTAGTGCATGGACCATGACCAAAGGTCAATATACCCGGTTAAGAGTACATAGATAGCGCGCTCCGTGGGTCCGGACCGTCGGCGACTCTATTTTAATTGTACTACTACTTCGCCGAATGACCTCTAAATATTTTAATATTTTATGATGAGGTCCGTGACAGTACGATATTTTTTTACCGACAAAAAAATGAGAACACTAACCACAATAAGTCTGCTAAGTCAACTAATTACGGCATAATCGTAATGCTAACTACTGGGTACTCTAATTACTTGCTAATCACACCGTTTTTCAATTTTCCGTCCGAACATTAAGTCAAGATACACCCACTGCAGAATTATTGATACTCAGTTGCTATCATTTATCTTATTACATCATAATCACATTGCTAAAACTTACTACAACTACAGCTGCATGCGAATGCCACATACCTTTTGTACCGCCCGCCGCCTCCTCTTCTCGAACAGTTTGCTTCTCTCGCTCGCCGCTAGCGCTAACCTTATTTTGCTCACGTTGGAGGCGGCTCGCCGCGATACGGCGAACGCGCGGGCATGCCCCTACTTATACTGCGAGCAAGAAGCTCAAGGCTCGCCGCATACGGCGAATGCGCTCGGCATGCCCCCTTATGTATACGCGAAAGCAAAGAAGTCGAGCTTGCTCGCCATACGCCACGCGCCCGCGCCGGGGCTCGCGCGCGGCCGCTAACGCGCGTGGCGTGGTTTGCCAACCGCCGCCGTCGGGGACGGCGGCCGCTGGCAAAGCGCCGAGGCCGGGCCGGCGCCGCGCTCGGCAAGACGCGTGGTGAAGCCACCACCGCTGCCCCCCGACGGCAGCAGTGGTGGCCACGCGGCACGGCCGCCGCCCGTCCCGGCGGCCGCAGCCTGGCGCCGCCACGCAGTCAGCGAAGCGGCACTCCGCCGCCGTCCGGACGGCGAGCAAAGCCGCCACGCTGCAACCCGGGCTCGGGACTGGCCGCCGTCCCCCACGGTAAGAGCACTGCCGCCGTGGGGACGGCGGCAGAGTCTTCACGCCGCCCGACGGCAATTGTGGTGAGAGGGGGCTAAAATGAGAAATTCGCGTATAAAGGGGCTAAATAGGGAATTTTCGTGCATCATACGACCAAAAGAGTCCAAATTTTGTTGTTGTCTACCTCGATCTCAATAGTGATTATACGGGTGGTTATCACATGTCTCCTCACTCGAGCACCTCGATTTGACCTGGGTGAACCTCACTGCTGTAGTGGATTGGGTACGTACAGTTAACATGCTTCCCTCCTTGAAATCACTTCCCTCCTGTCCGTCATTCTGATCTTACGGCACTCGAGATACTTAACATCTCAGACAACAACTTTCACAATAAGATTTCCCCCAACTGGTTTTGGGATGTAACCAACCTCGAACATCTCGATACTATTTCCTGATGACATGCGGAACATGACTGCCCTTGAAGGAATTCATCTTGCTGGAAACAATCTTGGAGGTGAAACACCATCAAACTTGAAGAATCTGTGCAACCTGAAGGTACTAGACCTGTTTCGTTTCAAAAAAAAAAGGGAAGGCACTAGACCTATCAGATCTTCAAATCACAAGGGATATATCAGAATTGAGGGAGTGGTTGCCAAGATGTACATGGAGCAAACTGCAGCAGCTGGATTTATCGAACAGCAACTTCTATGGGAGACTACCAAATTGGTTGCAAGTTGCTAACTTGACCTACATAGATTTTCGAAGTAATAAACTCACAGGATCTGTACCACTATGGGTAGGGACACTCGCAAAATTGGTTGTTTTGGAAGAGCTAAAATGCCACGTTTTTAAGCGAAATAGCAAAGATAAATTTCGTAATAACGAAAATAGCACTCCTATCACGCACAAACGTTGTAGCATGCCACCCACCGCGCCCCGCGCGCAGCAGCAAAAGAATCGGCTGTAGCACTGTTGCATACTGCTGCGTGTGACTGTGCACTGTTTCACAACCGATTTCTTTTGGTGCTGCGCAGGGGGACGCGGTAAGTGACGGGCCGCGATGTTTTTAAGTAGAGGGGTGTTATTTTTTTCTATTTTATTCATATACAAGATTATTTTTGTTATTTTCACTGAAAACATGCCAATTTCGTTCCATAACTTTAGATCTCAGTTTCGGTAGATAGCAAAAGGCCACTGAAAAACATGTTTTTCAGGGGGATCTATCTGTTGTTATTTCCAGCGTTTTGCTGGTTGATAGTGTCAGATCTGGTCGAGCCCTCGAGGTGCAAGTGTTCTGATTTCTGTAAAGCGTTTTGCAGAAATTTGCAGGAGCAACTGACCCCGCCGAAGCCGAACGGAACACCGACACGACACGGGAAACGTGTCCCACACCAACGGGTCACCGTGCGGTCAATGAAACAAACAAAACCCGCCTGCCTCCAAATGAGCGGTCTAATTAGGCCTGGCAGCGACCGGTCAGGCCTACTAATCAGATCGAACGTGTTTAGTTTGGTCCACGCAACTGCCGTGTCCGGCTAGCTGGGCGGCGACTACACCCAACCGCGGTCACGGGCCGTATCGTGCCTAAAGCCAAGCCGGCACACGGCCATTTGCCACCACTGGACGCAACATTTATTCCACTCCGCCTCGAGGAGCGCAGCCGCAGTGCACCACCGAAACATCCCCCGCAGAACTAGCTCATTAACTCGTTAGTTAATCACCATTTGCTCCCTGACAGTCTCGTCGCCCAATAAATAACTCCCCTAATCTAATCTAATCTAATCTAATCCCCTGTAATAATGACTCGCCCAGACCCTTCTTATACCCCCACTCCAATCCAGCGGTCCAACGTCCCCACTTCACACCTCCTCTCACTGGCTCGCTCATGGCGCCTCCACCCTTGCTCTCCCTCTCCGCGCTTCTCCTCCTCGCGGCCGCCTCCAATGCCGTTGCCAGGCAAGTGCAGTACCAGAGCCTCGTAGCCACCCCTCTCTCGCCCCACCCCTCCTCCGCTCCCGCCGCCGTAGCCGACAACGACGTCTTCACCGGTAATCTTGCCGCTGCCGAGGACGGCGCCGCAGCGCCGACGGTACATTTCCGCGTGGTCCATAGGGATGCATTTGCGGTGAACGCCACAGCGGCCGAGCTGCTCGCGCACCGGCTGGAGAGGGACGGGAAGAGGGCGGCGCGGATCTCGGCCGCCGCGGGCGCGTACAACGGGACGCGTAGCGGCGGTGGTGGGTTTGTTGCGCCGGTGGAGTCCGGGCTGGCCCAGGGGAGCGGGGAGTACTTCACCAAGATCGGGGTGGGGACGCCCGCCACGCCGGCGCTCATGGTGCTGGACACGGGGAGCGACGTCGTGTGGCTGCAGTGCGCGCCGTGCCGGCGCTGCTACGAGCAGTCCGGCCAGGTGTTCGACCCGCGGGGCTCGCGCTCCTACGGCGCCGTCGACTGCGCCGCGCCGCTCTGCCGCAGGCTCGACTCCGGCGGCTGCGACCTGCGCCGCAAGGCGTGCCTCTACCAGGTCGCCTACGGCGACGGCTCCGTCACCGCCGGGGACTTCGCCACCGAGACCCTCACCTTCGCCGGTGGCGCCCGCGTGGCGCGCGTAGCTCTCGGGTGTGGCCACGACAACGAGGGGCTCTTCGTCGCGGCGGCGGGGCTCCTTGGGCTCGGCCGCGGCAGCCTTTCCTTCCCCACCCAGATCTCTCGCCGCTTCGGCCGGAGCTTCTCGTACTGCCTCATGGACCGCACCTCGTCGGCCAACCCCACCTCCCGCTCCTCCACCGTCAGCTTCGGCTCCGGCGCCTTGGGCCCGTCGGTCGCCGCGTCCTTCACCCCGATGGTCAAGAACCCCAGGATGGAGACGTTCTACTACGTGCAGCTCATCGGCATCAGCGTGGGCGGCGCGCGCGTCCCGGGCGTGGCCGAGTCCGACCTCCGCCTGGACCCGTCCACCGGCCGCGGCGGCGTCATCGTGGACTCTGGCACATCCGTGACCCGCCTCGCCCGCCCGTCCTACTCCGCCCTGCGCGACGCCTTCCGCGCCGCGGCCGCTGGGCTCCGGCTCTCCCCCGGCGGGTTCTCGCTGTTCGACACGTGCTACGACCTGAGCGGGCAGAAGGTGGTGAAGGTGCCGACCGTGTCGATGCACTTCGCCGGCGGAGCCGAGGCGGCGCTGCCGCCGGAGAACTACCTGATCCCGGTGGACTCCAGGGGCACGTTCTGCTTCGCGTTCGCGGGTACGGAGGGCGGCGTGTCCATCATCGGCAACATACAGCAGCAGGGCTTCCGCGTGGTGTTCGACGGCGACGGCCAGCGCGTCGGCTTCGTGCCCAAGGGCTGTTGATTACTCCACTGAAGAACTTAAAAAAGGCTAGCAGCGCTTAATTAGCGGATAAAAGTTTCGCCTTGTTAGTCATAATTAATTAAGGTTCCGTTCCGTTTAATTAAGACGGTGAGCTCTGGATGCTGTAAAGCACTAGCAGGACGCCTGGGTGCTCTGGGAGGAGAACTGTTGAAGGCTGTAAAAGTGTTGGGCTAAAAATGTGCCTCTCTCTCTCTCTCTCTCTCTGGCTGCACTGACACTTTGTTAACCTTTTACTTGCTGTTGTGTTCTAGTTAAACTGCTCTAAACAGGTGACATTGGCATGTTACGTGCTGTAGCACAAGACAAAAAAGCATGCACAAGTCGTCACTTGGAAGCTTTCTAACGGTCCCAAGAAGCAAAGCGATGTTGTCAGTGGGGTGGCGCTGCGTGTGGGGCCCTCGCTCACATGGGATGGGGAGAGAGTGTGGCTCGGAACCCGGACGGACGGTCTGTTTCCACCGCGAAGCGGAAGAGAAACGTTGGCGGGTGCTCTGCCTCGGTTTTATCCGCCGCCTGGCTGCCTCGGACACCGTGCCTTTCTGGCCGTGTTTGTCGCTGTCCGGCCTCCTGCCACCCACCCACGCATCCCCATTTCTTTAAGCGCTCGTACCGCCGCTGTACCGCACCACCCCGTCGTGATCGACCGATGGCAACCCTCGATTCAGGCTCCAGGTTCCTGTTCTGCTCTATGGCTCCGTACTGTGGAAATTTCATGGGTATGGACGCCTGTCCCAGCTTTATGCATTGCATGTTATTTCAGTCACATAACAGTACTGGATGTGAGGGGGAGAGGATGACAGGCTTCATTACAAGGTGCAACGGCACATGGGAGGTGTTCCGGCCATATTACCTTCTTCCGGTTCAGAGATGATGGTTCAGAGATGATGGATTCGACGAAGACGAGCAGCAGTCTAGAAACGTAAATGCATCTTGTTTCTAAAATAATATCAATAATATTTATTATTAAATACGTAATTTGATTATAAAACTCTATATTTCTACGATGATTATTATTAAACGTTCTTTGGTCGAAAACATACAAGAGCATATATGAATAGACTAGCATATGTATTAGTTGATGATTATATTTCACAAGTCATGGATATGAAGATATCAAACCAATAATATGGATACATGTTAGAGAACATGGTGTTGAAAAAGACCCACCTTAAGACACTATTGAGATTGTTATGATTCTATGTATCATGAGTTGACCTCAAGTAATGATAATATATAATCTTTAGACCTGAGATCAACATGATTTTCTACATATGTAGTAGCACTCTTAGGGATTGCCAAACGCTACTCGTAACTGAGTAGTTATAAAAATAGTTTTAGGGTATACTATTAAATATAAGGAGGGATGTGACTAGCCGGATATGGGATTTGACCCTCCTAACATAACAGAGAGATGTCTATGGGCCCCCTCGTTGTGGTCGGATAAAGAAAGTGCATGGCCATGCCACTAGTGGTCGAAGTGTCGACCACATGAAGTTCTTCGACACTTGATCGAGAAAGTATTGAACAGTTCTTGGATAATACAATATCTCATCTGGAGTTCAACAAGACAACGTGGGGCAAAGGAAGAATACACGAGAATGTCTTTCAGTTCGATCAGATACAGACTAGTCGTATGGAGATCGAGCTAGTCGTAGGCTGGTCGAACATGGTCACTAAGTGGTCGAAACTTGGTCGTAAGGAGTTACGAATTGGTCGAGATCAAATATGAACTGGTCGTATAGAGATACGAGCTGGTCGTTAGTGATATAGACCTGGTCATAGATTATATTGCATTAAGGTTTGTCCGATATATTCTATGTGTGTTTTGAAAATCGTTATGTGCTGCTAGGTACCGCTAACGACTAGTGGTCAGAAAAGAGCTTTCGAGTCACAACCGATTACACATGAACCTATAGGGTCGCACACTTAAAGGGCTAGGATTTGATTTGGATGGTGATCCGAATTCTTGTAGGCCACGAGTTCGTAATAAGCCTCAAGTACGATACCCATTATGAATGCCTATAAATAGATGGGCGGTGGCAAGGGGTGTGATGATCTTTGGAAGAACTCCAGAAACCCTAATAGCCACTCCTTCCTCAACCACGCCGCCAGTGCTAAACTCCAGCGCGTGGTGCCCATGCCCCGTACGTGTGGATACCTTGGAGGTGTTGTTGTGAAGTATCAGCACTAGGACGATCCGCAACTCAGTACGACCACTCGGAGGAACAGACGCGCGGCGAGTACGACTACTCGTAGGAGAAGACACGCGGCGAGTACGACCACTCGGAGGAGAAGACGTGCGGTGAGTACGACTACGACTGCATCAACTCGCTACATCGACTCTATTTCCGCTACGAGTCGGCGCGTCTAGTTGTAATCTCGTGATCTATTACTAGCGGAGGTTCCTTGGTTGCGCGATAATTTTTTATTTTGTGCTATCGTAGTCTTCCTGCAATCCTACATCATTTACTTAGTGACAACTGACATATTTAACTAGTCATTTACTTAGTGATAACTGATACATTTAACTAGTCATTTACCCACTGGTAATTGCATGTCATCAACACCTAATAAAGCCTCAAATTCAAATATTTGAATCTCATTCAAATGAGAGAGAGAGAGATGCATGGTCTAACAAAAAATAAGGTGGAGTTGGTCTCCGTTACAAATCATGTAATTTTCCACGCGAAACTACGCGAAGACACATGTGTGCATGTGTGTGTTTAACCAAAGCGCTCCTTGTGTTACCCTCATCCATGTATCGCATATTTCAAATAGTGGTAAAAATTACATATTATATATTGATCACCTCCACTTTACCTTAATAATATAATACTAAACAATACATATTTTAAAATTAAATAAAATACTCATATGTGCAATTTCCAACCGAACAACACATTTGATTATGTCAATACCAAAAAAACCAAAAATCCTTAACTTGGGACCCTCCAGCAAATTAATTTCTTTCAGGGGTGGAAGCTTTGTGCCGGGAGGTGCATGGCGTGCTCCCCGGCCGGCCGCTTGTGGCAACAAATCCTGCCTGCTTTCGCTCGTCCTGTACGTCGACACCATCCATCAACTGGCCGCCGATTTAATGTCATCCACCATCTGTGCAACGTACGCAGGCGTAATGAAAGTGTACATGCAGGCAGCCCACGGGATAGAGGGGAAGTTGGTACCCCATCCCACACATTGCACCAAAGCTTGGTTGGGGTGTGTGTGTGTGTGTGTGTGTGGGGTGGGGGGGGCAAGGAAAAAACGAACGGCTCCACCCACGTTTCCACACTTGGGAGAGGATCCTGTCATGCATTGGAGTGAAAAATGGACCGGCAGACTAATTTAGCCCTGTTGTACAATAAAATTTTTAAAAATAATCTCTACAATTTTAAAATTCTAAAAATGGCCTCCTTGTTATACGAGCTGCCGCCCGAGATGGCAACAACTAGTCTCTTGTTGTACGAGCTGCCGCCCGGGGACGGCAGCACCTTGGTGCTGCCCCTTGTGGGGCCCGCAGCAGGTGCTGCCAAAAATAGCCCCTATAATTTTAAAATTTCAAAAATGGCTCCCTTGTTGTACTGAATGCGCGGGACAAGAAGACCTTGTCGCTTCTTTAGGCTCAGCGGCAGTCGCTGCCAGTCAGACGGCAGAAGACTGCCTGCTGCCCCACATGTGGCGGCCGGCGCCGCACTTCGGCGCGCGACCATGCGTGGCACAAGGCCAGCAAGGCAACAAGGTCCATAAAGGGAGCCTCACTCGCTCGCGACGCGATTAGAGGAAAAATAATTTGTGTGCAAAAAATTCTACGAGTGGGAAAAAAATTCAGGCGCGAGAACGAAGGAAAAATCACGAGCACCTAGAAAATAAGTTGTGTTGCCTGCTGCGAGCACCTAGAAAAGGTAAGTGACATTTGCATCCGGTTATTATTATCGGTAGTTTTAGCAATGTGATTAGGATGCAATTAGATGAATTGTAGCAACAGAGTAGTTATAGTTGTGTAGTTAGTTTATTTTGAAGACTCAGTAGTTAACAATGTCATCAGGCCGTAATTAGTTGACTTAACAAACCTGTTGCTAATAGTGTTGTAAATTTCATCTCGGCTATTTGCATAGTTTCATGAACTTGGTCATAAAATAGCAAAATATTTGGAGGTCGTTAAGCAAAATAGAAATAGCCCCACTGAACGCTTTGCATATGTACTATTGATTGGGCATATTGCCTTCGGTGCACGCACTACGCAGTACACCGCTAGAATGAGAAACTTGACACACCTCTCAGTAAGTTTTTATATCCAAAATTTAATAAAAAAAATAATACTGTGTCGTAGACCCCGCATGTCTTTCGTGTAAGCTAGGTCTAACTCAGGTACGGAAACGTACAAATACAATAAGAATTTCTAAAGTGAATTATTTTTGCACTGTAATATCGAACTAGTTAAAAAAAATCACAACTATATAAAAATTTAGGGAAATCAGTTTTGTTAGTTTTGTTTTTGATTTAGTACCACAGAAAATTTCTGAAGTGTAACATAGAATAGGCTATGGATTATTTATACTACAAATAATATTAGCTTGGACATTTTATTGATAGAAAAATAATACGAACTCCAATCGGGATTGAAAACCTGTACGACAAAACGCTCGTGTACAGTGGGCATAACCAAATTTGTAGAAGCATTCATTCGGAAAAAAAATCCCACAAATAATTCGATGGTTTCATATGCACGTGTTAGGTACTTTATGGCAAAAATTAAAGATCTGTTCGTGTTCCACGGGGACGCTCTCGTACGCGACGGACCGTACGGTGCAGACCTGTCAAATTGTCACCACACCGTGATCCAGGCGCCGGCTCCGAAGAACATGAGCCTCTCGGAGCTACGGCGGTGCGTGCGTTCCGCGTTCGATCGCCCCACTGGAAGGAAGAAGCTGCGCATCGAGATGTTGTATGCCTCGGTGGTGGGTGGTGCAGGTGAGACCGTTTGGCAACTTATGAAGGTCACATGTGACGCTTCATGGGCCAACTACATGGGGGTTGTTTGCAACCCCGCTACTGCGATATATGCGCGGCCGATGGTCTATGTTCAGTTCTTAGAGAGGACGGGGACATCCGGCGCAGGTGGTTCCGGTGAAGGTGAAGCTGCTGGTGAGGAGGAGCCTGCGTTGGTCTCCGGTGTTGGAGGAGACGTGGGCGATGGAGACCTGAGGAGGCGTGCGGTCAATTTTGAGCCCAACAAAGAAGCGGAAAGATGGTGGTCAGCTCGTATTGATTGTCACGAGTACCTGGCCGACCAGGTGGATGAGGTGGAAAGCGAGGAGGACGTGGAAACAACTAGTTCAGAAGACGACGGAGACGGAGAAGCTGCTGCGAGAGGAGGTGCAGTTGGTGGTTTTGTGACCACTGACATTACTTACATCTCCTCACGATTGGACGACGTTGCGACGACATCGCTGGTTCTGCCACGTCCGGAGGGTGCTGAGTGGGGGTTCAATGAGGACACCCTGCTCCTAGGCCAGCGCTTTCCTAACAAGAGCGTCGCACAGCATGCTATTGCTAGATACACCATTAACATCGGTCGGACGTATCGGGTGCAGAGGTCCAACCCCGACACGTACATCGTCAGGTGTGTTGATGAATCCTATGCTGGCAAGGTCCGTGCGTAGAGGTTCACGGCCGCTGCCATGGGCTTCCGGATAACGGTGCTGAAGGACCACACATGCGAGTTAGCTGAGCCGCTTCACAGGCACCGCAACATGATGTACTCGTATGTTGCCAGCTTGATAAGCCACCTCGTCGCTGCAGATGTGTCCATTTCGCCAAAGATCCTGCTGGCGGATGTTGCCAATATGGTGGGATTCCCAGTCAGCTACAAGACGGCATGGTGTGCGAAACGCAGGGTTCTGGAGTGAATGTTCGGCACATTCGAAGAGGCTAACAACCTAGTACCAAGATTGCTGCATCAAATCATGGAATCTAATCCCGGGACGTACGTAAACAAGCTTGAGCGGGTGCATCCGACTGAGGGGCCCAATTATTTTGTTCTTGAAATGGTCTTCTGGGCCTTCCGTTAGGCGATCGAAGGGTTCAAGCATTGTCGTCCCGTACTCACGATAGATGGCACCTTCCTATGTGGGAAGTACAGGGGTACCATCTTCACCGCCGTTGCGGTCGATGCGAATGACCAGTTAGTCCCCGTGGCGTTCGCAATTGTTGAGAGCGAGAACACCGAGAGCTGGTTGTGGTTCCTGTGCAATGTGAAGCAGGCGGTGGTCCAAGATCGGCCAGATGTGTGTGTCATCTCGGATCGCAATACTGGGTTATTGTCTGCGTTGTGCATGATGCAAAACGGGACGCAGCCGCTGTACCAGTGGAACGATGTTAGGAGCCGTTGGTGCATGAGGCATCTCGCGGCCAACTTCCACACAAGGTTTCGGAGCAAGGACCTCATGAAGATGTTCAAGAAGCTCTGCATGCAGAACCAAAGGAGAAAGTTCGAAGTGGTGTGGTGACAGCTCGATGAGGAGACCGGGAAGTATGTAAGGGACTCAGCGCATGCCGAGGCAGGGGCAGCGGCTAGAGGGTTCGTGAGAGTTGGGGAGTTCACACAGTGGGTTAACTCGCACACACCTGACCTGGAGAAATGGTCCCTGCTACACGACACGAACGGTGCAAGGTACGGGATCATGACGACCAACATGTTGGAGGTGTACAACGGTGCGCTCAAGGGTGTCCGCTCCTTACCGATCACTGCGATCATGGAGGAGAGTTGGAACCGTACCATCGGATACTTTGTTAACAAAACCATGATGGCCAAGAAGCATCTGGGGGATGAGAAGCAATTCTCCGAAGTAATGCATGCCTACATGGAGAATAAGATCAGCAAGGCTCGATCGCATGCCGCTCGTACCATGGATGGCGTCAGGCAGAAGTTCGAGATCAGGCTCAGGGAGAAGTACGTGATGGGCCATGCTATAGTGGATCGTAAGCAGGTCTGTACGATTGGTGAAGAAGCGTCGTGCACCTGCAACAAGCCGCAGCTTCTGCACAAACCATGCTCTCATGTACGCGTGGCGTGCGCGGTGTGGAGGCAGGCCTCGGAGCGTTACATCTCCGAGTACTACGACATCCACCACCTGTATGCAACTTGGAGTGCCGAGTTCCATTCGTACGGGCTGGACATGCACTACAGGGACCTTTGACTGGGGCAGGTGAAGTGGGTGCCCAACGACGCACTGAAGCACCCCCGCCGTGGAAGACGCCAGTCCTGACGCATCCGGAACGACATGGACGCGGCCCAATACGGCAACGGGTTCGCCGCCCGTTGCGCATCAGGTGCAAGACAGTTGGGCACTCCATCAGCCGCTGCCTCGTCAATTGCAAAACAAATTTACGAACTTAAGTGACAACACACTGCCTCGCCAGCTTTTCAGACCGAAATGACATCACTCTGCAGAGTAAGACGTGACAACTCACTAACTCGCCACTTTTCGAGATCAAATGACAAAGACTCTGCAGAGTAAGACGTGATAAAGCTTGTCTCGCCACTTTTCAGATCAAATGACAAGACTATGCGAGTAAGACGTGATAAAGACACTGTCTCGCCAGCTTTTTAGACCGAAATGACAGCACTCTGCGAAGTAAGGCGTGACAACACACTGCCTCCCCAGCTTTTCAGACCAAAATAACGTCACTTTGCAGAGTAAGACGTGACTTATCTGTGCAAACCAGGACGAGAGAGGACTTTGCAAAGCAAAATGTGACAACACTCTGCCTCCCAAGCTTTTCCTACCGAAAATACAGCACTCCAAAAAATGGGACATGACTTCTCTCTACAGAAAGATTAGACAACACTCTGCCAACCACGCCATGCCAACCCTCTAGCTTATAAAAGGAGGTGCAAGTCATCTACGAGAGAAAACCACACAACCAAACCCAACGCTACACCAGAGCTTGCTTCACCACGTTGGGATGGACAACCTCAAGAAGCAATGGGAAGAGATCTGTGATCTAGCAAGGGTTTCAACGGCACAGACCGAACAAGCTAGGGCTGCTGAGGCCCGGGTCCGGCAAGAGCAGCTTGCCAGGATGACAGCTTTCCGCAATGAAGCCCCCCGTAGCAGCAACCCCTGCAGAACGTTCCAACCGAGCCTTCGCCGCAACACCCGCCAGAGGGGGAGACGCCGCCCCTCTGTTGGTGCAGGGACAGATGCAAGTTCTTCAAATCCAAGCACCAGCTCAGTCTCGGCATGCGTTACTGGGGTTGTTCTAACTACTCCTCTGACTATCCCGACCGCCGTTGGAATACGAGCAGCTATCGGCAGCCGGTAAGGAGTACTTACAGTAAGTTATCGTACCAATTCTCTTTCAGAGTACGCACTAACAATCTCTCCCGTCTACCCGTAGTCCCCGGAGCCGCTATGTGGCTTCCGCAAGTGGATCGACCTAGAGATCCACCCACACGACCAGTGGAAGCTCGACTTCGAGGAGTGGAATGCCGAAAGGGGACGCGAGATCCGGGAGGAGGATCGTCGGACTGAAGAGCACAACGAGCGTATCCGCCGGGAGACTCAGGCCCATCTCGAGGCGTGCAGGCGCAAGGAGCGCGAGGCACGCGAGAGGGAGCACGAGAAAAAGCGGGAAATGGCGGCCGAGGCCATGGCGGTAGGCGAGGAGTACAACGCCGAGCTCGCAAGAAAGGGCAAATGACCCAGGTCCACGCAGTAGGTCAGGCCAGTCTGTAGTAGTCCCCCCTCCTATTCGCCATGTTTTAACTATCCCCTAAAGGGATACGTACTTACATGGTCCGGAAGCTCGTGTCGTAAGTTACCGTAGTAGTAGCGTCCATGGTAAAGTAATTAGCCGAACCATCATGCCATGTGACCACATGTAACGTGCTTCTGTCCGCGCGCGGACTGCAATGTAGTTTTGGTTGTGTGCCTCCGCTGAGCCATCAAAGTATGCCTCTTCTGGTGGAATTCCAGAGATAACCATTCACATCGGCATCGATTCTTCTATGTTTCAGGGCTTCTCTGTAATTGCAACGTTCTCAGCCCCTTCAGTTAAGTTAATTTCTGTACTCTGCTTTAACTCCACCGTACAGAAGAAATTTGATCGAGAACCATAGCGACCAAGAGTAGTCATGTCGTGCCAAACTTCACACATTTCAAGTCACATGAAATCATGAAAACCCTAATTTCCGAAACCTCTCGTCCTAATTTTTGAGACCTAAACCCTGAATTTGTCGAGACAATTTCATAGCATGTAAAATTATCTAAAATTTACACAATCAAGTCCACTGTGTAGGGAATCTGGCAAAAAAATATTATAATGTTTGGACCTCATTTACTATATTAGAAAATTTCTACAAACATTAAACTTTAAAGAATTTTAGAGAAAAAAAGAATGCATAAAATTTCAAAAAAATTACACAAGTAGACAAACTATACCAGGAGGCTCCACAAAAAATTTCATAATTGTTTGAGCTCATTTTGTATATTTAAAAAATCATCCAACAAATATTATTAATTAGTTAATTTTTTTTTCTTGTCCACGTGGGGCAGCACCAAGGTGCTTGCCCCGGGGAGGTGCTGCCGTCCAATGCGGCAGCTAGTACAACAAGGGGGTTATTTTTGAAATTTTAAAATTATAGGCTATTTTTAAATTTTTGTTACATAACAGGATTAAATTAGTCCAGAATTCTGAAAAATGCAGCGGTACTACACGTGTGACGTGGTAGTGACGTAGCACAATTCGTAGGCGGTGGGAGCACCTCGCGTCGTGGTACTCGTACTGTTTAACTGCTCGTTGCAACGGCAATACTACAGCGCGCCATTAATTAGATCATGACGATGATGAGGGAAAGGAGAGCCCGCGCGTCAGTTTGTCACGGAGGCACAGTGACGGCTCACATGCGCATGATGATACATGCATGCATGGGCACCGCGTCGTATCGATCACATGATTTAGCCGATCAGCCATTAGCACTATTAATGTAGCAGTATTACCCTAATTAAGCGCAACACTAACACGATTGTCATCTCGGGTTCTTTTCTGGTTGTTAATTGCAAGAGGTGTCGATCGGCAGGCCAGTGTGTACATCAGGTACGTGGCGCATGTCATGACGGATGTCTCGCGGGGAGTCAACTATATATTAGGCCATGATTACATAATTAAAGGTTGAACGCGTATTATATAAACAAACCGGCCGGGATGTTGATTTGACTATTATACCAGCTTAATTAGGCATCCGACACTCTGCATTCCTGCAAAGGTAATATAGCTACATGGAATATTTACTGTAGTGGTTTTATTGTGTCAAGAAACACTATAACTACTATTTTTTATCTTTAATTTTTTTAATCGGGCAGTTCATACTATTTCATAATACAACGTATTATAGATCTCTGCGTTGAATCCTTCCGCACAAAAGATCATGCGCGCATAGTTAATACGCCCCATATTGGAATCGGAGGCACGCATGCACGAGGCATGTGTGCCCAGTCCTCTCCTACGTACGGTACGTACCATTGCGATATCAGCCTCGGATGGAATCGGCGGGTGTTTTAATTGGACAGCACAGTACAAGTGGAACATCACCGGGGCATGGCCATGCGAAGCTACTAGCAAATACAAATTTTTTTGTCTTTATTTCTCTGCTCGTTTCTCGGTGGCGAAAGGAACAAAAGCATGGAAAAATTGTTTACATCGGCGTAGGTAGCTTTCACAAATAATGACACAATAACAAAAAAAAAATGGATCCATATATACAACACTCAACTGTTTTCTCAGTCCAAAACAGTCAGATTTTAGTTACAACTTCATTATACAAAAATTATAGTAATTTATGTATGTAATTTTTTGTTCTTGGTTATTATAACTATTGTCGAAAGTCTTAATAGCTTATATTTTCATCACATGATTCAAAATCTAACATATATTTTGAGATATTTAGCAAAAATAAAGATTAAAAAAATTATATACCAACAAAATACGGCAATGTAGTGAACCCGTCGTTATGGTCCGAAAAAAATCATAATAAATTCGGACCCAATTCATCATATGAGAAGAAGTGCAAATCTCAAAGCATATCGAACGAATGAAAATTCGAATATTTTGACAAAACAAAACAACCGAATGTTGTTTAGCAAATCTCTAAATAAAATTGTATACCGATAAAATACGGTAACGTAGTGAACCCGTCGTTATGGTTTGAAAAAATAATAATAAATTCAGACTCAAATTCATAATATGAAAAGAAGTACAAATCTAAAAGCACAATAGAAGATTAAAAATTTGACCATTTTAATAAAAGAAAACAGCTGGATATTATTTAGCAAATATGAGAAATAACGAAGCACCGGTGCGGCACATGAGTACGCTTAGCAGAAATTACGTGAGTCCACGAATTTATTCTATACCGAGAATTTTATTCCCAACCTCCGTTTATCTGGACGTATGCCAGTGGATACTCACGTGTGTGCTTTGCCTGTAATAATAAAGAAGAAGAAGAGAGAAAAAAAACGAGGCATATCCTATTTGAGCGGCCAATAATTACACCGTAACTACGGAGTGGCTACACTCGGTAGCGCAACGCAATAGTATACGCCATGTGAAAGCACTTGTTGGAACTGTCAGAAAGAAGAAAAAAAAGATCTACAGAAGGAGACAGCACCGCTTTCCTAGGCTAGGAGTACGACGATTGATGGGATGGATGTGCTCCGTATGATGACAAACTCATTTGCCTCGGATGTCGCCTCAAGTGTACAGCAATTGCGACTTGCATGCGGTACGGTTTATAGTTTTAGGCTGCCTGCACAACGCTTGGGGGTTCTAGGAGAGAGCTAGCTCTCTCAAATATTTGGTACTTTAATTAGTTCAACATTTGAAGAAGAATAGTCAAGAACAGTTGATTTTACCACTGCTGCTAATTCTGCTGCACTCGGCTGCTAGAAAAGTTACTGTAAATGAGGGAAGTAATACTATTTTTAATCGTTAAAATCAGAATATATGAGTTATACATTTATATATTAAAATTATTATATGAACAAGTATAACTATCATGTGAATACATATAACTATCATGTGAACGTGTGATTTTTAAAGAGAAAATATTATGTATGTAAAAAAACCAAGGCCCTATCCTGGCTAACGGTTACAATTTGTGCACCCCCGAGCATGCATGGAGCTCCAGTGCTACATGACTCAACTCTCAGTGGATGCAAAACATAAAGTTGGTGCAAAAAGCTTGGAATAACCGGGCTTTAAGGACCTAAAGGTCATGCGTGTGTGCTCAGAGTCATAAGTTCTTTCCCTTCTCTTTTCACCTCTTTTCCTTCATTTGAGAGGTCAGCATAGTCATACCCCTCTCTCTTTGTTCTTTCGGCCATCCACGCTTTCGCTTTCCATTCCTTTTTTTTTTCAATTTCCACGTCATACGGGCAACTTGTTCAGATGTTCCATTGAGGCGAGTCTCAACATATATTTCATTTTGTTTGCCATTCAATTGGAATAGCAAGCACCTGGTTTTTCTGTCTGAATTCCAGCGTTTGTTTCTCATCGACTACATATGCAACGTTTTCTATGGATTTTACCGGAATTATTCCGGTGAGCTCCCAGTACCGTCTCACGGTATCTATTTATCCTAGAAATCACGTTTTCAAAGTGGTATGCGCAAAACCGGTGCTATTTTACCGCATTTGCTGCAGTAACTACACGCGTGCTCCTCGCAGAGAGAGAGAGAGAGAGAGAGAGAAGAAGAAGAAGAAGAAGAAGAAGAAGTACATGCATGCGCGGCCCATTCGCAAATAGCTAGCGTTAAGCCTTTGTCAGCCCAATTTAGCAGCCCAGGAAACATCAATTGAGGTCCGAAGTAGGTTCCAGCTAGTCCACGCGCGATTGTCGCCGGCGAATGCGCGGTGCGGTGCGTGCTCGGTCTACTGCTACTCTACGGGCGCGCGCGCTCCCCCTACGTTGCCGCTCCGTCGCTTGCTCCCGGTCGCTCCTGCGCGGGGGCCTCTTATCTTTCTCTCGTCTCCGTCACCGCGCGCGAGCCTCTGCGTTCGAGCCTTAGATGGCGTTGCGCGTTGCGCATTGGGATTTCGCGTGAACTGACCCGTACGCGGGACCGGGACGACGTCGTGATTGGCGTGCGCACGCGCAGGCCGGGCACGAACGTTACGTACCGAGCTAGGGTGGTGCATGCATGAGCAAGAAGAGGAGAGAAGGAGGCGGCGGAGGAAGAGGCGGTGGGGGAGGAGACCGTCATCACAGGGGAGGCGGAGGCGCTGGTGCTGCCGCGACGGATGCGCTGTCCTTCTCCATGGACGGCGGCCTCCGCGAGGTGTCGGTCTCGGTCGTCTTCTCCGTCTGGTGCCTCCTCTTCCTCCTCCGATCCCAGTTCCTACACAGCCAGACAGACCCTTCAGGTACGTAAACATTTACCATGGATGCATTTCTAGCTAGTCGACTCCTAGTTGATCGATCTCTCTCGTGATGTTTTAATCTGATTTTGCATTGTTCGTCGGTCGATCGGCGCAGACTTGTACGACGAGCACGGCAAGCGCGACAACTACTGCAAGGTGATGCCACTGGAAGCCTACATTTTCCCCGCCCATAACGTCTCCTCCCCGACGTGCCAATCATCCTACTCGCCGCACCACCAAGAAGCACCCGATTCCTCCCCACCAAGGTTACCACCGCTGTCCAACACCACCAGCGGCAACTCGTCGGCCGACGCAGCCTTCGTCGAGCTCGATGAGTTCCGGAGCCTCATCCTGCAGGGCAAGGCCGGCAACAACACCGGCCGGCACCATCAGCTCGTCGCCGACGGCGCCACGCACCGCCTCGAGCCCAGCGGCGCAGAGTACAACTACGCCGCCGCATCCAAGGGCGCCAAGGTGCTCGCCCACAACAAGGAGGCCAAGGGCGCCGCCAACATCCTCGGCGGCGACACGGACCGCTACCTCCGCAACCCTTGCTCCGCCGACGACAAGTTCGTCGTCGTCGAGCTCTCCGAGGAGACGCTCGTCCGCACCATCGGGCTCGCCAACCTCGAGCACTACTCCTCCAACTTCAGGGACTTCGAGCTGTACGGCAGCCCGAGCTACCCGACGGAGTCGTGGGAGCTGCTCGGCCGCTTCACCGCCGAGAACGCCAAGCACGCGCAGCGCTTCGTGCTGCTGGAGCCCAAGTGGACGCGCTACCTCCGCCTGCGCCTCGTCAGCCACTACGGCTCCGGGTTCTACTGCATCCTCAGCTACCTCGAGGTGTACGGCGTCGACGCCGTGGAGCGGATGCTGCAGGACTTCATCGCCGGCGCCGGCCCCGATGCCGACGCCAATAAGGACGGCGGCCGCAACGGCACCGCCGCTCGGGTGCGCCAGCAGGTCCACGCCAAGGTGGACGGCGGGAGCGACGCCGGGCGGAACGACAGCACCGGCGACGGCGCCAAGAACAACGGCTCGAGGGGGACGACCAGCGTCGACGCGAAGCCGCCGCAGGCGAAGGAGGTGAAGCAGGCGACGCCGTCGCCGACGGGGCGGATCCACGGCGACGCCGTGCTCAAGATCCTGATGCAGAAGATGAGGTCCCTGGAGCTGGGGCTCTCGACGCTGGAGGAGTACACCAAGGTGCTCAACCAGAGGTGCGGCGCCAAGCTGCCCGACCTGCAGAGCGGCCTCTCGCAGACGGCCGAGGAGCTGGAGAAGATGAAGGCCGACGTGCACGATGTCGTCGAATGGAAGGACAATGTGGTACGTGGGACGTATATACCAGTATATCTCAATTCTCAAAGTTTTGATACTGTTTCGGTGAACTGAAAAATGGCAATCTGTCCGCAATTTTTTGTTCAGGCGAAGGAGCTGGGCGAGCTCGAGGACTGGAAATCAACAGCGTCAGGCAAACTGGATGATCTGATCAGAGAGAATGCAGCAATGAGGCAAGTGCTCTGCGTTGTTTAATGTTGATTGACAATGTGATGTGGATTCTGAATGTTGATTGAATTGGCGTGTGCAGGTGGACTGTGGAGGAGATGAGAAGCATCCAGGAGACGCTGCAGAATAAGGAGCTGGCCGTGCTGTCCATCAGTCTCTTCTTGGCGTGCCTCGCGCTCTTCAAGCTGGCGTGCGACCGCGTGCTGCTGCTCTTCACCAGCAAGGAGGCCGCGACGGAGAGGATGAGCAGGACGAGCAAGGGGTGGATGCTCATCATGGCCAGCAGCAGCTTGACCACCCTCATGGCGCTGCTCTACAACTGAACCTGTTGATTTAGGAATAACTTTTTGCTAGGTCTTGAGGTCGTCAAGATTCTCTCTATGCAGCTTCTTGGGCTGTTTTTCTTGTAGCCTTTTCTTGTCAATTTATTCTGTTTTAGGTGATTGACTCTGCTGATTCTCTCGATCGAGTAGATGGGTCATTGGGCCTTTGCCCCTTCGTTACCACTAGGTAGTGTTTTGGAAGTAAAGAGCCGGTGCTCAGGACACCGGTTTCCAAATATTTTCCTACTTGTACTGTGGAATGGCAATAATGATGCTTCCAACATTTCCAACTGCAGGGCCAGTAATTGATTGCACAAAACAATAATGACTTCGACAAAATATATTCACAACACGCAATATGCATGGACTTGGGTCTTGGAAGCTCCCAGCACGCTACAGAACATAATAACAATTGCTGAGACAGCTATCATGGTACACTCGAGTAACTTGCATCTGCGATCCAGAATGGATTCATTTGAGAGCAGATAACACACAAATGAGTGAGTTTGCTGAGGGTGGTGCAGCAGATGTAATGAGAACGACAAATTTCATAACACCAAAATGGATAATCGAGCGAGCAAATTATTGAGGCAGTGTGGCAACGATGTGCTCGTCTTGCTGACATTCAGCACTAAAAAAACTTTTCAGAAACAAAATTGTGAAAGAAGGCAAGTATCTTTGCATTTCGACAAGCATCAGCTAAAAGTATATATCATAAGAAAGGTATTTAACCAGGGAGAACTGATTTAGACCTTATAGCCGGTCAAGGTGAATCCTCTGCCAACAATCTCGCCTACGCAGAACCACGCGTAAAGCTCAACCCCAAACAATGTCGCAATTCCAAGGTCTTCCACCTTGAACTCCTTCCTGTTCTTCCATACCTGCTTGACACCATCAAGCTCCTTCCAGAATGCCTCATAGCGGCCTGGTAGACTGAAGAAAACAGCAATAGATATAAGCCACTGATCAGAACTCTATAGTAATAAAAGTGGTACCATAGGAATATTTGCAGAGCAGCAACCATAGCTTGTTCAGGAAAATTATTCAAACAGCACAAAATAAAAGTTTTAAAAAAGCATGGCATCGTGGGAAGGAATAACACCAAATGTTCCTCGCACTGATCAGCATAGTTGTACATGTTAGATTATAGGAGAGTGATTTTGCTATTCACAACTATACACCTTATTCATTATTGAGAGGGTATATATAGACATTGGATTACATGAGCCTCATGGGCCACATGGGCCAAGAGAGAGAGAATGTACAACACTCTTAACACCTCCCTTCGAACTCAAGGTGGATTAGGAGGATTTGATGCACTGAATTCAAGTAGATAAAGCCGATGTTTTCGAGTCTGAGTTTTCGTGAAGAAATTTGCAACTTAAAGCTCTGAGGGTACATACTTGAGGTCGATGATCGATGACGACAATAAGACCGTGTGAAGGATGCATCACTTTGTCAATTCACGCTTGACTGAATCACTAACAATCTGAATGACACTTGTATTGTCACAAAACAGAGGTGTAGGGTTATGACAATGGACACCGAGATAAGCCAAGAGCCATCGAAGCCAAATGATCTCTGAGATGGTAGCGGCAAGGGCTCAAAGCTCAGCCTCTGCACTAGAGCGTGACACCGCAGTCTGCTTCTTGGGCTTCCAGGCAATGAGCGAAGTACCAAAAGATATGCAGTAGCCAATGATAGATCGGCGATCAGCAGGATCACTCGCCCAAGTGGAGTCAGAGTAACTGTGGAGCTGGAGCGACTCAAACTAGCATAAACAGACGTCTGGACGCAATCCCCCTCAAGTATCTTAGCACACGAAGAATATGACCATAGTGGACTGAGTTGGGAGCACTGACAAACTGGCTGAGCACACGAACAAAATGAGCAATGTCTGGTCTGGTGACAGTGGGATAAACAAGGCTCCCAATAAGCTAGCAAAAGCGGGAAGGATATGTCAGTAGTACACTGTCTGTAGGTCGAAGCTACTGGTGGAGCTCCATGGGTGTGGCAGCACTACGAGTATCAGTCATCTCAGAGCGAGCAAGCAGATCCTAAATATAGCGATGCTGAGAGAGGAAGTAGCCACCACCATCAGAATGAACCTCAATCCCTAGAAAATAGCTCAAAGGTCCCAAATCTAATATCATAAACTGTTCACTCAATTTCTTCTTCACAAAAACCACATAGTCCATGTCATCTCCTGCGATCAGCATATCATCTACATATAACAGAAGCAAAGTACGACCTCTCTGAGAAGTGTGAATAAACAAGGCAGGGTCATACTTACTTAGAGTGAAACCAGCATCTCGAATTATAGAACTGAAATTCTCAAACCAAACACGATGAGTCTGCTTGAGACCATATAGAACACGCCTAAGATGGAAAACATAGTCTATAGGAGTCTAAGCTCCGAGAGGTGGCTAAATATAGACCTCATGTAGATCACCATAAAGAAAGACATTATTGACATCCATTTGAGATATAATCCATGAGCATACCGCTGCAACAACAATGAGAGTACGGACTGCAGTCAAATGAGCAACTGGAGCAAAAGTCTCATCATAATCTCGACCATAAGCCTGCTAAAAACATCTTGCAACAAGATGAGCCTTGTATCGCTCTACTAAACCATCCGACTTGGTCTTTACTTTGTACAACCATTTGCAAGTTATAGGAAGAGCTCCATATGGAAGTGGAACAAGATCCCAAGTGCATGTAGACTCCAATGCTTTAAGCTCCTCAGTCATAGCCAACTGACACTCAAGTATATTGGTTGCCTCTTGATAGGTACTCGGTTAAGATACTGCACATGCACAAGAAAAACCCTATCTCTCTAGTGCATGAAGAGAGGAACGATCGCGTATGGCATACCGTGATGTAATAGAACGATCGTTAGAGTCTATGGTACTGGCTAGAGGGTCAAGTGGAGGAGAGGAAGACTGAGAATCAGAAGGTTCAAAAGGAGATTAGAAGGAACTCTCTGTCAACGAGTATGGTGAAAGGGAAAAGTGGAAGTGTCAGAAACTTATGGAGCTGGTGGGGAGACACTGAAAGGTTAAACAGGTGAAGGTATATCTGGAGAAGGCAAGTCTGGTGAAGGAATGAGAGGTAGATACAAAAAGGAGGTGAAATATATGAAGAAGGATGATAAAAGAAGGGTCGACCCTCATCAAAGGTCACATCACAAGAGATGCGAATGCAACGTGTTGAGGGATCATAGCAATGATGGCCCTTATGCTAAGGACTATAACCCAGGAAAACACACTCAACCAACTAAAGACTCAGCTTTGTACGCTCATGAGGTGCTAGAAGGGCATAGCAGACACAACCAAAGACACGAAGATGAGCATAGCGAGCAGGTGTTTTATACAGGACAAGACCAGAAACACTTGCCCTGAAGCTTGGAAGAAGACTGCGGTTGATAAGGTAGACTCCCGTAGAGACCGCTTCCCCCATAAGTGAGAGGGAACAGAGGAGGAAAAGAGAAGTACAAGCTGTCTCAATAATGTGACGGTGCTTGCGCATAGTAACACAATTCTGAGCATGAGAACCAGGGCACAAGAGCTGTGGAAGAGTACCCTCTGAAGTAAAGAACTGACGAAAGGCTGATGAAAGATACTCTCCTCCAGAATAAGAACAAAAGACATGGATGGCAGGAAAAAAATGAGTATGAACCATCTGAGCAAAAGACTGATAGATGGAAATCAATTGCGAACGGTGTTTCATAAAGTAGATCCAAGTGTATCGAGGGTGGTCATCAATGAAGATGACATAGTAACTGTAACTACCCTTCGAAGCAAAAGGAGAACCTCGAACATCCGAATAGACCAAGTCAGATCGAGAAAAGCTGGAAGGATATGAGAGTTGTACTTGTTTGCTAAGTCTACAACCCTTGCACTGAAATTTTGTGTCAACATAAATAGGACCAAGAACACCTTGATGAATCAAGATAGAGAGGCGTGGGCCACACAAGTGCCCCAAGCGATGATGCCTATTAAGGGGAAGACTTGCAAACAGAAGTAGACGCAGAACGATAAGGAGTATATGGGCCAGTACCAGAAATGGAGGATAAAGGGAGACTCAGACGATCAAGAACATAGAACCCCACAGAACCTCTGTCAATGAACTATACCGATGACAACTCTTGTTCGATGATCTTGCACAAAGCAGGAGCTATCATCGAACCCAACAAAATAGCTCATATTTGCATGCTGTCCGACAAAGATGAGATTCATGGAGAGCGCGGGGGCAAGTGAGACATCTGAAACTGCGAAGTAAGGTGGAATGAGTCCCCTGATGAGTGATCGTGCATGACGTTCTATCAGCTATCTAAATCTTGATACCTTGTACAATAGGACGACATGATATGAGCTGAAATGCATCAAATGTCACATGGAAAGAAGCTCATGAATCCAACAACCATGGGAGTGAAGCACTCTTGCCAAATTGAATTGCATAAGACTCCACAGCACTAGCAGGGACAAAAGAAGCAAGCAATAGCAACATCACCTCGAATGAGTCCATGATCAAGAATGCCATCAAGAGCTATGACAGGATCAAGTACACTAGCAAGAAGCAACAACCTCAGTAGATCATGATCCACAGCAGCACAAACACCTCATCAGTAGCCCAAACACACAGTTGTGTACACAACACTTCCACAGCAAGTAGTACACAACAATTGGGCAGAGCAATCAACAGAGCAATGGGCAAAGCATCCAACCGAGCAACAATGTTAGAGCAGAGGAGGTACTCGTCGTAAAGGAGGATGTGATTGCCTCGTCGGAGCAGAGGACTGGATCCGGTTGTGGGGATCGTCAGAGCGCTTAAGCAGCGGTCCCCTCGTCCTAGGAGGCGGCGGTCCCCTCGTCTTCGCTGCTCAGCCGAGAAGCGGAGGAAGGAGACGGTCCCCTCGCCTTCGTTGCTCAGCTGGAGCAAAGGAGGAGGCGAGGCAACAACGCAAGGTGGAGAGGAGATGGCGCAAGATGGACTCGGGTGAGAGTTGCGCGAGGTGGAGAGGCGCGGCGGGAGGAGGATGGCAGAGGGAGGCAGCGGCGTGAGGAGTATGGCAGAGAGCAAGAGCGTCAATGGCCCTGGGCCGGACGGAGAGAGGATCAGTGACAGTGGAAATTAGGGTTAGGGTTTGGGTAGACGAGCTCTGATAGCATGTTAGATTATGAGAGTGATTTTGCTATTCACAACTATGCATCTTATTCATTATTAAGAGGGCGTATATATACATTGGGTTACATGGGCCTCATGGGTCACATGGGCCAAGAGAGGAGGGGGGAATGTACAACACTCTTAACAGTACATAATCAAGAGATGACTGATGAGATATATAGAGTGTTGCATCCAATTTGAAGACACAAACACACACAAAAAAAGGAAGTTAAGGAAGTGCAGATATAAGCCTTTGTTCTTCCTACAATCTACATCGATTAATCACCTATCAGTTCCATTTCCAACTTTTCTCTGTGTTACATTAATGAAGCCAACGTCTTAGTTAGCCATTGCTAAAACAATACTCTGCGTGAAATGTAATGCAAAAAAACTAAAGGCCAAAGGATTAATATACATCAATCATAGTCATAGTACATTCCTTTCCTTGATGAAGGTTCCAAAGATTAAACAATGCATTGCTGGTACCTTCATCTGTGAAGGAATCTCTGCATGCATCTCAGAGCTTAAGGGGCATGTAATAATTTCCGTTCTTTTATGTTTTGAACAACCAATTTGTATGTCATGAATACACGTCAAGAACTTTCCAGACTAATTTATTAGTGTCCCATGAGAGGAAACTGATTCCTCTTGTAACTCTTCAATAGCCATGATTGCTCCTCAGAGTTACCTACCATGGCTTCACACTTTGCAGTGAAGATTAATGAACTAAAATTCGTATATTAAATATTAATGAATGTATTTTTAGTTTTCTACTCAGTTACATAGTAATGTAGTTGATATGAACCAGACTGGTCATTGACCCAACCAGTTTCCAGTATCTCCACTTCATTATTTGAAGATCGCCCGTCAAACCATGTCTACTTATTAATTTAAGGAGCTTAGGAGCTGGTGGTATAATATCATAAACCCATCTGCTAAAATAATGTGTGTCATAGGCTAAGGTAATAGTAGCACATAATATGTTTGTGATCAATTCATCAGATCAAGATCCAACTTCTTACTTTTTCCATAAAACATTACCCATCAGTGCCAGGACGTTCAGTTCTCAAGCTTTCATACGTCCGATGTCTACATGCAACATGTGTCCAAGAAAAATACAAAAAAAAATGTAGCAAGAAACACATAGCTGCACAGGTGATGGTAACCAAGTAATAAACATTGCATAAGTTTGTTGTATTATGGAATTTCAAAGTTGTGCCCACTCCAAGACAGATATGTGTGCCTTCCACAACTAGGTGTCTGCATGACTAGATGAAATGCACCATATACAGGTGTAACAAAAATTACTAATCCTCTTGTCACCAAATTATTGACCATGGCAGGTCTTGTTAGATTGAATTGAAGGAAGTGGCAGGTATCATCTCAAGGACCACATGGTGCATTTCCATTGACATAAAAGGTTTAGCAATCACACAGGTAAGCTACATTACCGATGACCTAAATAGATAAGAGATCGGTAACATTCCTATATGATATAAGTTACATGTCAATCACAATTCACAAATAGTATAGCATATTAGCATGTGAACAATTGTGTTAGCTAAGTCACCAAATTACAAGTTGCAGCGGCCACTGCCCATCGAACCCCTAAACAGGGCATGCTATCAACAGAAGCCCAATTAAAGCACCAAACACCAAATGACCGCAATATCTTACTAACAATGAAAATCTACTGACAGTATCGAACACTCGGCCTGGCAACCCCAATGCTAGCCACGAACAAATCACATCACACTATACACAACTAGGATAATTGTAGGCAAGCAAACAGCAGGAATCGCGATAGTAGGCAATTACAGGAAAAACCTCAACCGCACCATATTATACCCATCGGAATACCCAGCCTGACCACCCCCATTACTACAAACACGAGCAGATCGCATCACACCAGACGCAACAGCGCCCAACTGGAACCACGCCACATGAGCAACCGATCAGATGCATCACCTTGCGAGGCGGGTGTAGAAGAGCTGCTTGGAGAGCTCCTGGCACTTCTCGACGGTGGGGGGCTGCACGACGTGCTGCTTGTTCTTCTCCATGACCTCCTTGTAATAGGCGCCGCCGTGCTTCGCCACGAGCTCCGACGCCTGCGCCGCCTTGGCCCGAAGCTGCGCCAGCCTCGCCGCCATCGCCGCCGGACCCAAACCCTACGGCATCGACACAGAAAGAGGGATCGAATCAAATCGGAGGGAGCAGATCTGGGACTGGATTGCACCAGAGAGCGTTGTGAATCGGAAGGGGGGAAGGGGTTAGGGTTTTGGAGGCTGGGAAGCTACCTTGGTGAAGCGCCGGGGAGAGAGGTGAGGGTGCGAGGTGGGTGGAGATCGAGAGGGAGGGCGGCGAGATGGTGGGCGGTGTCGGGTGCGGAGATGGGGAGGGGAAAACGGCAGGTGAGTCGAGGCCTCAAGGGTAGAATCGTCCGTCCATTTTGGTGTTTTGGGCTTTAGTTGGGCTTCTTTTTTTTTTTACTTTCTTTTTTAATTACTACTACTACTATTTTAAAACTCACAGGTTTGTGTCGTGTGTAACGTACATTTAGTCTCTCAACTTCTGATCATAGTTCTCAACTCTTAGACTTTGTTTGGTTGAGTTAAAATCTTTGCTTATCTATATAGATAGACCAAAATTTTAATTCAAATTTCCGGTATATCTACGTGGATTCCAGTCAGGAATAAGCTTCCCAAATAAACCCTTAGAGCATAAAAAAACATTTTCCTCTGCTCACGTATCTGAGTAACTCAAGGCAATTTTTTTAAAAGATTAAATACTATTAAAACTTGGACACAAGCATGCAAAAATCCAAAGGTTTTAGAAGCATTACCTTCGCAAGTTTTGAATTTTGATCCACCACTAACTCAAGGACTTACTTTGATGAGGTATACCAATAAACACTGAAATAACTCTCTTACCCTCGCCTACTTGGGTTTATCCCTCTATTCATACTTCAACCTCACGTCGCCATCTTTCATCATCGTTAACTCGAGAATCACAATCGATGATCTTCGCCTCTAGAAAGCTACAAACAACACCTTAATATTTTAGTCTAGTGCCAACGAAAAGCCCTAGATCAATAACCACATTGTCACACTCAACTCAAGTCCATGCCAATGGAAGATTAGTGTGACAATCTCCGTCGTTGGATTTGCAACCAGGTGGTAAGTGCGTGAACAAAAAAAAGAACATAAATAGTGCTCTCCTAACCCTCAGCGAGCTCCGCAATGATTGTAACACCAATCAAGCAAACAGAAAATAATAACTCAAGGACCCAAAGATAGAAGACACCCGAAAGGGGTGGGGGGAATGGATGATTTGAATTTGGCAAATTTTTGTGGTGTTACCCACCATGTTGTTACAAAATTAGTATCCAAGATGCGGATCGGTAGACATGGCAGCCAACGCCACCCCTTCCCCTCCTTTCAATTTTGTTGTTGTCAAGGTGTATCTTTGATTAATGTTCTCTTTTTGCACCCCAATTTTTGCTAGTTGTACCATCAGGATACCTCACACTCGGGGTGTTTTGGTGATAGCCGAACCTCACATCCCGAAATGCATATTTTGATTATTATTGTGGGTTGTTAGCTTGTTATGTATGTGCTCTAACTAGGGATGAAAAACATATATCTCTATTATTCGACTACCGTATTTTATAGGATACGAATACGATATAGATTTTCTCATTTGTTTAACAATTTCTCTTCTATTCACATTCGAAGTCGCACAAAAAAAATATGGATATGATTATGGTATGGAATTTGATGAACCACGAAGGTCCTGTTCTGGCCCGATCTTTCGATGAGAAGGTAGGTTCGGTAGTAGTCGCTCAACTCTCACGATCCTGACTACGAACTTGCAAGGCTCGAAACCACGCAACCACGCAATTGCTGAACTGCTCGACAAGTTGTTTATCAGTCGTGCACAGGAATACCCGGATGTCTTGATTACGAAGATCAATTCCTGCATACACCAAAGAAGCATGCAAGAACAAGATAAATAAGCAATATGAAATTGTAAATAAGAATTGAAATTGTATTGATAAGTGGGGTTCCGAAGAACAATGTCGCGGTTGATCTTGCTGAATAAGAGGACAAAGTATAAAGTAGCAAAGCTAAACTTCAATCAACAAAACCCGTCAAACCCTAAGGGTGGCGACCACTATGTAAAGGAGGAAAAGAGGGGCGGCGACCGCGGGTACTGTTCATGCCACAAAAATAGTGCCAAACCCTAGGTGTCCAGCCCGAATTACAAGGCCTATGGCCCATTAGCATATGTGGCGCATCACCAAGTTTCTTTACTCAAATATTGCTAAGTGTTGGCTTAAACAACTTGATATATAGTCTTCATGCCAGATTCTGCTAAGCCTCAATATAGAAATATCCATTCCTCGTATGATCATCTCCATGCTTGGCGCTGCCATCATCTCCATTTAGCTTGCCTTCCGATCATTGATTCCTAAGTAAAATAATATCATGTGCTTTAGGCAGCATCATAGAATTCATAGAATACGAATGCACTCTGAGAAACGAAGTCCCCTGATAATTTAGTTGGCGATCACGTGTTCTAGTAATTGGTCCTTGCACATCAAAAACAGTAGGGATTGTTGTATCAGTAGAAGGGATGTCCTCATCATCCCCCCTTTTTGAATTGAAGTCGTCCTCGACTCAAGGTCATCTTCTGCTCCCAAGTATGGCTTCAAATCTGCAATGTTAAATGTGGGACTAACCCCAAAATTTGCCGGCAGATCAAGCTTATATGCATTATGATTAATCTTTTCTAACACTTTAAAAGGATCATCAGCTCTAAACATCAATTTTGATTTTCTCAAGTTAGGAAACATATCTTTATGCAAATACAATCAAACAAGATCTTCATGTTCGAATGTTATTTCTTTTCTAACTTGACTACCCACAAGTTTATATTGTGCGTTCATTCGCTCTATATTCTCTTTAGTTATATTATGCATCTTTAGAATTAATTCAGCACGTCGTGTAGCATCAATGTTTACCTTTTTCGAAGATGATAGAGGTAATAAATCAATAGGAGCGCGAGGAATAAATCCGTAAACTACCTGAAAAGAGCACATCTTTGTAGTTGAATGATGAGAATGGTTGTAAGCAAACTCTACATGAGGTAAGCATTCTTCCCACATCTTCAAGTTCTTCTTCAAAATAGCCCTAAACATAGTGGACAATATTCGGTTGACAACTTCAGTTTGTCCATCTGTTTGGGGATGATATGTAGTAGAAAACAGCAACTTTGTCCCCAATTTAGCCCATAGTGTCCTCCAAAAGTGATTTAAAAACTTTGTATCACGATCAGACACAATTGTATTGGGCACTCCATGTAGTCAAACAATTTCTCTGAAAAATAATTCAACAACATTTGTAGCATCATCGCTCTTATGACAAGGTATGAAATGCACCATCTTCGAAAATCTATCAACAACAACAAAAATATTATCTCTCCCCGTCTTTGTTCTAGGCAGTCCTAAAACAAAATCCATAGAAATATCTTCCCAAGGTACGCTAGGAACAGGAAGAGGCATATATAAACCATGTGAATTAAGATGTGACTTAGCTTTGTGGCATGTAGTGCAGCGAGACACATAGCGCTCAACGTTGCGCCTCAACTTAGGCCAATAGAAGCGATCGATCAAAACACCCTTTGTCTTCTTGGCACCAAAATGTCCTATGAGTCTCCCTTCATGCGCCTCCTGTAACAACAAGTGACGAACGGGGCTAGCTGGAATGCTGTAACAGTCCAAAATCCCTAAGTTGGATTAGTTAAGCAGCCTCCTCCTATCTTCACCGACGACCTGAGTGACTATGTTCCTACCTCCACAGCTCGTGAGGTAGAGGCCACTTCTGCACCAGGAGCTCCTCTTCATATTCAGCGACTACATCCACCTGAGCAGATGATTGGGTGTCTTCAAGAGCGAGTCACTCACCAGGTTTATTTCTCCTGATTCTCATGCACATTCTACTTTTGTTGCTTCTTTTGAACCCCGAGATATCACCCATGCTTTATCTGACGCCTCTTGGGTCAATGCCATGCATGAAGAGCTTGAAAATTTTGAAAGAAACAAAGTCTGGATCTTAGTTGAGCCTCCTTCTGATTCTCATGTTATTGGGACAAAATGGATTTTTAAAAATAAGCAAAGTGAGGATGGATTGGTTGTTCGCAAT
This sequence comes from Hsuehochloa calcarea, assembly GCA_036346395.1. NCBI lineage: Eukaryota > Viridiplantae > Streptophyta > Magnoliopsida > Poales > Poaceae > Hsuehochloa > Hsuehochloa calcarea. The sequence goes on from CM070594.1 coordinate 42,221,214, forward strand.
AAGGCTAGACTTGTTGCTCAAGGTTATTCTCAGGTAGAAGGCTTAGACTTTGAAGAGACCTTTGCTCCTGTAGCTAGATTAGAAGCTATTCGTATTTTACTAGCATTTGCAACATCCAAGGGTCAAGTTTTTTCAAATGGATGTTAAAAGTGATTTCTTAAATGGTTTCATAGAAGAAGATGTCTTTGTCAAGCAACCACCTAGTTTTGAAAATCATAAGTTCCCAAACCATATTTTTAAACTCTCCAAAGCCTTGTATGGATTGAAGCAAGCTCCTAGAGCTTGGTATGATAGGCTTAAGAGTTTCTTGCTTGAAAATGATTTCAAAATGGGAATAGTTGATAAAACCTTGTTCACTCTCAGGCATGGTAGTGATTTCTTATTGGTTCAGATTTATGTGGATGATATCATATTCGGTGGTTCTTCTCATGCTTTGGTGTCCAGATTTTCAGATTCTATAAGCAGTGAGTTCGATATGAGCATGATGGGAGAGTTAACATTCTTTCTTGGTCTTCAAGTCAAACAACCGAAAGAAGGCACCTTCATTCACCAGAGTAAGTATACAAATGACCTTCTTTGGCGCTTCAATATGGGAAGCAGTAGCCAATGTCTACTCCCATTGCCACAACCACCATGCTAGACCCTGATGAGGATGGAGATCCCGTGGACCAGAAGGAGTACCGCAATATGATTAGCTCCTCCTCTACCTCACAGCGTCGAGGCCGGACATACAATTTGTTGTATGTCTGTGCGCTCGCTTTCAGGCTTCCCCTCGAGCTTCTCATCGTCATGCAGTACGTCGCATCTTTAGGTACCTTCAAGATACTCTTGACTTTGGACTCTGGTATTCTTCTTCTTCCGCTCTCTCCATTCGAGCATTTTCTGATGCTGATTTTGCAGGGTGTTGAGTGGATAGGAAGAGTACTTCTGGCACGTGTCATTTCTTAGGCACATCCCTTATATCTTGGTCTTCTAGAAAACAGTCTTCTGTTGCACAGTCCACAGCCGAGGCCGAGTATGTAGCTGCAACCAGTGGTTACTCTCAGGTTCTCTGGATCTTATCCACGCTACGGGACTATGGGTTATTTTTGGGGAGTGTTCCTCTTTTCTGTGATAACACTTCTGCCATTAATATTGCCAAAAACCCAGTACAACATTCTAGGACTAAGCACATTGCTATTCGATACCATTTTCTGAGAGACCATGTTGAGAAGGGTGATGTTGTGCTTCACTATGTAGAGTCTGAGCAGCAGCTTGCAGATATTTTCACTAAAGCACTTGATTCTTCTCGTTTTGCTACTTTGCGGGGAGAATTAGGGGTTATTAGTCCTCTTGGGCTGTTTTGAGAGGGAGTTTGCTCTTTTTGCATTCATTGTATCATAATGCATTTTAAAATTCGAATATCTTGCATTGTATTATAAACTTGTAGAGCTTTGATTATTATCCTTGTATGGTATGTTTTCATACTTTATACCATGCCATGTCTTGTGCTAGTCAGCTAGGATTCTTTTAGGGCTCTTCTTGTTTAGCTTAGTTTTTGGCCTTGCTAGCTTTATATATGTGAGCAAATTGAATCAAATCATGTTTAGTTGGATCTTGTGACTAGTTTTGCTTTAGCGATCCTCTCATGATTCATGCCATGTCATATAGGTTAAATTGAGTTTTGAACTGAATTTGAGCTGTAAAATGAGTCTTGTTATTTCTTAAGTCAAGAAAATGAAAAATGAGTTTTTCTGTGCGAAAAAACTGATCTCACCAATTCTTTCTCATGAGACGGCTTGCCATTGCACTAGGCATGAACTAAGGGGAGTTTTGAATGACCTAGATCATTCTTTTAAGCTTCATGCTTGAGATGGTCGCAGCAAGGCTTGAGATCTAGCACAATGCTATGAAAAATCATTTTCAGCAAAATGCTCAAAATGCTAAGTGCTTGAATAAATTGCTTCATATTTGAACTATTAATGCTCAAAATACATCAGTTTCTGGTTTCTGGTCTCCTTTTTACTTATAGACATGGCTTGACTCATTTTTGGATACCTTGGTGAAACTATGATATTGAGCAACTTATCATGGCTTCAATTCATTTAATCTCAGATTATTGCTATTTTGGTCTTAGCTTTGCTGTACATGTTTTACCATGATTGAAAATAGCCTCTTCACTTAATATGGCTTGGTGTAATACTTGTACTGTCTTCATGGATAATCTTCATGGCTCCTTTTGCTAAAGTTCAAAAAACAAAAAAAATTGAAAAAAAACTAGCCATTTCTTCACGCTCTATCTTTTTCCTTGCATCTTGATGAATTCATTGTCAAAGGGGGAGAAAGATTAGAGAAAATGTGGTTTTCAGAGCTTTTGGAGTCATAAAGGGGGAATTGAATTTTCTGGAATTGGTGATCATAGTGAGTGGGAACTTACATCTAAATTGCATTCTCTTGGTCTTATTGCTTTTTCTGATTGTATTGGCAATTCTAAAAGACTCACAATGATCAAAGGTCAAATAGAATGTGTTTTTTCATATGGACCGAAGTGAGATTTTTGGCTATTTTCTGAAAATTAAAACTTTTTATGCTCTCGTTGCCTTATCTCACTTGCCTATGCTATTCTGAAGCCAGCTTGGTCATTTCCTAGTCTTTCTCTTGCTTATGGACCAAGTTGTGTCTTTGCGCGAAAACAACGAGTATTTACTTTTTTAAACCACAAACTTACATTTTCTGGGAAATTGCCAATGTGTTCATCAAGGGGGAGATTGTGGATATCGTGGGGATATGTGCATGATCTTAGGATGATGAGTCAATTGGCAATTACGTTGTTGGTTTGTAAAATCTCGCGTTTTCAAAAACGCTCCTATGCTGTCACGTTGCAGACGGTCCGACCGGCCAAGCCGCCGGTCGAGCCGCCGGTGGCGATCCGGCCGGCAGCATTGCCATCCGACCGCCACGCTTGATGATGGAGTTTGGTGCTAGGCCAAAAATAGGTTGTTAAGGCATGAGAGGGGAGTCTCCTGGATGTGGTCAAATAATTTTTGGAGCTCCCAGTAAAAAGTTCTATTCATTTGAAAATTCCAGAGAGTTTCGGATTTTCAAGTTGAAAATTTAGCTAAGTCATTTGGAGCGGTCGGACCGGCGTTATGAAATCGGTCGACCGGCGTGAAATCGGTCCAACCGGTGGGTATGGCAGTCAGACCGGCTTCCACTTGAACTTCGGCCACTTTGGCATTGTTGTGTTTTGATAATATCTATTGTATGTGTTTCAATGCTTTATTGTTGCATATTGCTTTGTTGAGCTAACGTGGGATAAGTTGTGGAGAACTTGTTCCCGGAGACGATTTCTTTGTCTATTGCTGTGCAGGTGGCTTGCAGGTCAACGACTTCAACGGCGAGGAGGATCGGGACTGAGCTTGGAGAGCTGAGGTCCAGAACGATCATGGATGCTGGGTGGAGTCGTGTGACTCAAGCATGGTGCAGAATGGACAAGATGGTTCGAACGGGCAGTTCATTGCAGCTGGTTGGATCAAGCGGCGCGGGGGTCTGTGCAAGTGCCTTGGAGGTTCCTATGGGATTCGGACGAGAGAGACTTGCTGACATGATGAGAGCCGCTGATCAACCTACACGTGGTGAAGCAGGCGATTGCTTCAACAGATTTGTGTGTGTGTGTGTCCCATTTGTATTGGGCCTTAATGGGAGCCCACTAGAAACCCTAGGCCTTCCTATATATAGAAGGGGGAAGTTGGAAAAAACCCCTCAAGCACTCATTTAGAAAAAAGCCTAAGTTTTCTAGGGTTTGGAGAGGAGAGGAGAGGTTAGGGTTTAGAGAGATTTATTTGTGTGCTCTTTTGATTGAGCTCTTGTCCTTCTTGAGGGAGTGGTTTTGACAAGCAACATCTTGAATCAATCAATCTATGGATGTTTGTTCAAGGATGAAGTCTCATAGGTTTTCTTCTCTCTTTTGATGATTTTGGTGCTTCCTTGATCCTGGTTATTTTTGGTTGGTCTCTTGACCCTTTTACCTTGCTATGATATGTGAGAATACTCCTAGAACCATCTAAATCTTCAATCCCCCACAAGCAAGTTTTGGATCAAGTTTTTCATATTTCTAGATTTTGGACACTCCTTTTATAAAACCTAAAAGATCAATTCTTTGTTGTGGATCTGGACGATCGTCGCTAGGAATAGGTCCAAGATATCCTTAGGGAGGTGTGCTCTAAATTTGGTCAAGTTTTATTGGTTGAATCAAAAGTTGGACCAATTTTCGTTTTGAATTTGGGCATTGTGCAGTGCTACTGGACTAAATCGGTCCGACCGATTTTATACCGGCGGTCAGACCGCTAGCCATTCGGACCGCCAGTTGGCCGCCGGTCGGACCGCCAGCTTTTAGACCGCCCGTTGACAGTCGGTCAGACCGGTCTACCTGTGATCAATTTTTCTGTTGAGTCTTGTGGTTAAGGGGGTAGTTAGATTCAGCACAAGGCTTCCTCTGTGCATTTACCGATCTTCTTAGCTTTCATAGCTCCTCTTGAGCTTCCCATCCATGCAATCGGATTTCGCATGCGAGCATATTTGAATGCTTTGCAAGGAAGAGAGAGAGAGTCATTAGCAGCTGGGCTGCAGCTTTGCTCGGCAGTTCATTGGCCCGGCAGTGCAGCAAGCAAACTGCTAGCAGCAGCTCGGCAGAACACGTGCAGCAGCCTGCAGTAGCAATTGCAGCAGCCCTGCTAGGTTGCATGCGGCCGGAGTTGGCACAGGCGAGGCCGGCAGCTCCAAACTGGGGCAGTGAAGCTAGCAGTAGTGCCTGAGGAGCAGGCCTGGGCTGGAGGCGGGTGTTAGAAATCGAGAATGCACTCACACAGTACTTTCGTGGACACAAACACTCTCAATCTTAACCCTTCTGTATCTAGTTGATTCACTCAACTCCTAACTCTCTCTCGCAGCTCTCACGGAGGAAGTTCACACATTGAATCATCCCTTGAACACACATGAACTCACGTAGAGAATAAAACACACATACACTCACCAAGGATCAAATGAAGGAAGAAGAGACTAAAATAGAACGCACACAACCATGGACTATTTTCCTTCTCTGTTGTAATCTCAAAGTAACTAAGCAGCAGAATAAATACCATAGGCAAGCGGAGGCTTGGCCTGGAAAGACTCACATAGCGCACTCGCATGGTCCGCCGGATTACTCGTTCCTCGAGCGATACATGCATGCACTTGATCCTATAAGCGGTAACAACTCGAGCGCATGCACATGCAACCAACTAAGCAGAACTCACGGCTCCATGACTTGGCCAACTAGTCATGCGCAACATCTCCTCAATACACGACATGACTAATTCTCCTGCATGCAGCCGTGCAAGACTAAAGGAAACATCATACACATGCATCTTCTAGCCACATGCAACTAAATGCATGCCAAAACAAATACAAAAATACTAATGACAAGATTATTTCCAACAATCACCCCCTAATCTTGTCATGTGTTATTTGAGCACCTCCATGCAGAGCTTCAGAGCAGTGCTGGCTCATCATCCGCATCCACCGTGGCGAAAAATGCCCGTTCTTTCTTCGGCTCATCGCACTCGGACGCGAAATGGCCGAAATCCCGACAATTGAAGCATTGGATCTTCGACTTGTCAAACTTACCGCGGTGCTTCTTCTTGCTGCCATCTTGACCATAACCATGACCACCATTCTTCTTTGTGCCGCTGTCGGAGTCCTCGCCGCTCCTCTTCTCTTCAGCGGTTTTGGCCTCCCATTCGGCGCGCGTGAGCAGCAGGTGCTCTCCTTCTTCCTTGTCACGCCGCCGCCCCTTCAAGCTCTCCTCATATGCCCTCAAGCGTCCGATGGCCTCCATCACCGACATAGCCGATACATCGCCCCATTGCTCAATAGTGCTTACAATGGATAGGAATTTGTCGGGGACAGAGCGTAGGAGCTTCTCCACGACGGCGCTCTCCTCCACCTTGGTACCGAGAGCACGTATCTCGTTGACCGTGGTGGTGAGCTTCAGGGCGAACTCATTGATTGTCTCCGAGTCCCCCATGTACATACGCTCAAACTCCCTCTTGAGAGTTTGTGTGCGCGCCTTCTTGACGCGATCTTCACCGACGCGCATCTCCTTGAGAGCATCCCAAGCCTCCTTTGCCGTCTCCTTCTCGGATATGGCCATCACAACGGCCTCCGGCACGGCTTGGACTATGGCGGCGAGAGCCATCTGGTCTTTCTTCTCATCGACCAATTCTTTGCCCTCCACTGCCGCCACACTCCTTGCGACGCATGATGATTTTCATCTTCACCGCCCACACCCGTAATTACTCTCCGTGAGCATGGGGTAATGGAGGTCACAAATCCCTCCTCGCGGCGGTGTTCTTGACATCGCCTCGTCCCGTGTCACACTCCCTACGCGGCATGATCTTGGGTATGAACCTAGGAGCTGATACCAATTGTTAGAAATCGAGAATGCACTCACATTTTATTTCGTGGACACAAACACTCTCAATCTTAAGTTCGTATCTAGTTGATTCACTCAACTCCTAACTCTCTGATGCACTCTCACGGAGGAAGTTCACACATTGAATCATCGTGAACACACATGAACTCACGTAGAGAATAAAAACACACATACACTCACCAAGGATCAAATGAAGGAAGAAGAGACTAAAAATAGAACGCACACAACCATGGACTATTTTCCTTCTCCTGTTGTAATCTCAAAGTAACTAATGCAACATAATAAATACCATAGGCAAGCAGAGGCTTCGGCCCTGGAAAGACTCACGCAACGCACTCGCATGGTCCGCCGGATTACTCGTTCCTCCGAGCGATACATGCATGCACTTGATCCTATAAGCCAGGTAACAACTCAGAACTGCATGCACATGCAACCAACTAAGCAGAACTCACGGCTCCATGACTTGGCCAACTAGTCATGCGCAACATCTCCTCAATACACGACATGACTAATTCTCCTGCATGCAGCCGTGCAAGACTAAAGGAAACATCATACACATGCATCTTCTAGCCACATGCAACTAAATGCATGCCAAAACAAATACAAAAATACTAATGACAAGATTATTTCCAACAGCGGGAGCAACTGCAGCTAGCAGTGCAGTTCTGGCCGGAGGCAGAGCAGCAGGCGGCCAGAGGCTAGCAGGTGTGCAGGCGGCTGGGAGTAGCAGCAGCTGCGTTTGAGCCTTTGGCAAGCAGCCCCTGCTCAGTAGTGCAGCAATGCAGCCAGCCACATGCAGTCCCAGCAGCTGCAGCACATGCAGAGCTCGGTGGCAGTGCACTGCAGCAATAACCAGCAAGCAACTTGGCCGGTGCTAGGAGCAGCAGCTTGGCTCGGCAGACAGTCCAGCAATTGCTCGGCAATGCGTCGGCACAGTGGAGGCCGAGCAGAGGTGCGACGGCCAAGTGCAGCGGCGGCCTGGCTGCGGCCCAGGCGCAGCGGCGGCAAGGTAGCCGGGTCGCATGGTAGCTAGCAGCGGCAGCCCCATGCGGCTCCACTTCAGCAGGCCGGCGGCAGCTGTGCTTGTGCATTGTCAGCATCAATTTGAAGCTGGCGGCAATGCACAGGGGAGGCAGTCTTGGCATAAGACTTGTTGCTAGTGCGGCCGGCGCGGCAGTTGTGGTCGGCCAACATGCATGGCGCGCAGCCACAGCTAAGGCCGTGTGCATAATCATGTTAAGTATGTTATTTTATTAATCATGCATGTTTAAATGTGATTAACAAATTAATGATTTATTTTAACCATGAACTAAGTGATGACTTAAATATATTTAACAAATAAATGTTTGATTAAAGTGAGGAAAATTACATGCAACAAACTCGTTGGAAAAATAAGTGAATAAACAGTGACATAAACCATGTCACATGCCAAAACAAATTGATTAAAAAGTTAATGAAACTTTAGCCATTAGCATTTAATCTAAAAGAGTAAAATTATTTAGAAGGCAAGAGTTAGATTATATGAAATTGTAATAACATTGTGCCATGAATATAACAATAGCAAGAGTAGCATTATGTATTTAGGATGGTTGATAAAAATTGGCAAAGCAATTAGAGTTTAAGAATCATTAGTACATACTTACAACAAAAATTCATAACTAATTCATACAAACTCCAAATAGAGTAAACTCAATTTTGTTAGGATCCTCTGTTAGAGTAGTTTATTGTAAAATAGGCTATGAGCATGATGTTGTTTCTGAAAATCTTATTTTGTATGTAACTTGTGTACTACTTTTGCGCCTTTGAAAAATTATAGAAAATTCATCCTAGCTCCAAATGAGGTGGATCATTTTTCATTGATCATCTCTTGTGATGCTCTATCTACCATAAAAATTTTATGTGCACCACTTCTCTGAAAATTTTCATTAAAACTTTTAATTTAGGATGAATAAGATTTTTCTGAAAATTGATTTTCAAACGGCTATAACTTCTACATAGAACATTCCAATGAATTGATTCTTATTGTTAAATTCATATAAAATCATGATATTCATTCTGTGAAATTTTCATAATTTTTGGATGACTTTGAATTTCTGGGTCTTTTCGGTGTTATTCGTTCTTATTGTGCTTTCAACTTTCGCTTTCGCTAGGTTCAAACGATATTATTGATTGCGAGAGCGCTCCTCTGCAGCAAGAGGGTAATCCACAGCAAGGCAAGTAGTTTGATCATAAACGTCCTATTACTTTCAAGTCTAATACTTTGTTTACAAATTATCTGTATTCATGCTTTTGTGTCAAAATATTTTTCTTGACTAGAGGTAGCTATTCCTATTGCATTGTTGCCCTTAAATTGTTATCCCCTACCACAAACATAAGTTATTATTATCGCTGGTGAATTAGAGCCCGGTGATTTAATTACGCTCTTTTATTATCTTTTCGATGTCATGTTTAGAAATGCTTAGCTACCGGTAGAATTGGGCGGTTATCGACTTAGTCGGTAACTTTGATCACACAAATCATTTTATTACACTATGATCAGCACCTTGTGCTAAATTACTTTGGAAACTAAAAGTGCAAATGAAATGATTTAGACTGGGGCAAGTGGTTAAATGGTGGGATATTGGGTGTGTGAATGTCTTGCCCAGATCAACAAGGACCTAATATCTTGTTTCACCAAAACCAAGCATAATTGCGTGCTAACCACATGAAATGGATATGGGACCTCTCTTGACTTAGTACTTTGGCGTGTGTTAGCTTCGGGTCGCAGGAGGTGGTTTGTGTGTTGTGTGAAAAAGGAACTGTGTGTTGTTGTTGGGTGTGCGGCGGTGGAGTTCCGGGTAGGTTCTCCACCTTGAGGGGCATCGTAGTTGTCCAAGGCTTTACTCGTGAGGGGTAGTTGACCGAGGCTTTACGATGAATCCGACACAACGTATGAGTTTCTATCCATACGGGCGACTCGTAGTTAATACATAATATTAGAAACGTCTCGTAGGACTTAGCCTTGCCGGCATACCTAAGGAAGTGTGCTCTATTGCATGGCAAAAAGGCGGTCTGTCGTGTGGGTACATTGATACACCCCTGCAGGGTTCAAACTATTCGAATAGCCTCGTCCTAGGTTATGGACACGCTTGGCTACGCCCCGTGAGAACTAGACTACAACTTTTAACTAAAACTTGATGTGGGTGGTATGAATGGGGAATTCATGCTATTGTTGTGGTAGCTATTGGGTTAGCCACTTCCAGGATATCTTGTTATTATTGTTACTTTTATATCGCTATTTTTATCAAATAAAATTCGATTGTAAAATTGCTTTCAATCTATTATATTATTGCAAATGAAAACTTGCTTTATACTGAAAATGAGTCTAGAGCCTGCTCCACTTAAATAAGCTTGCATGTAGCTACTTATATAGCCATGTTACTCTACACGTAAGTCTTGCGGAGTACAATTTTTGTACTCATTTGCTTTGCTTAACTATTTGTTGCAGAGGAGGAAGGTGAACCCCAAGGGCCTCACTTTTGTGAGATGTGCTGCAGGTTTGACGACTAGCTTGGCGGTCCGGTTGGTTGCCTTGTGGGTAAAGGCACACTAATTGGCTCTTTTGTTTATCGCCATCTTATGGCATTTCGCTCCCGCTGTCTAATTAGTTAATTGTATATCTTTTGGCCGGTCGGGCTCCCTTTTGTAATAACTCTACTATGTATGTCTTTTATTGTGTTATGTGTTGCTTTGGTTCTATGTCTTGAATGGAATTGATGCATAAATTTTGTAAAGGGGTGTGTATACTGCATTTATGGAAGTATACATATCTCGAAGACACGGGTTATTTTGTTTGCGATGCTAGGGTCAATTGTTGACTAAGCATTGCAAGCTTAATAAACCGGGGTCCTCACAAATGCATAACTTGTTAGTACGAAACAAAAATCCATCATTCACAACAAATTTATTCCACCTTTTACATTCTTTACAATTCTAAAAGATATCTTTAAATTCATCATCATGCACATATTGCTCTTTAATTGTCTCTAAACCAAAAATTATAAAATCAAGTTGAGATAATATGGTATAATGACGAGATAAAGCATCAGCAATAACATTATCCTTTCCTTTCTTGTGTTTAATGACATATGGAAATGATTCAATGAACTCAACCCATTTAGCGTATCTACGATTCATATTTGATTGACTACGAATGTGTTTTAATGATTCATGATTAGAATGTATAACAAATTCTTTGGACCATAAATAATATTGCCATGTCTCTAATATCCGAACTAAAATATATAATTCCTTATCATAACTAGAATAATTCAGACTAGCCTCACTTAATTTCTCACTAAAATACGCAACAAGTTTACCTTCTTGAATAAGCATACCACCAAGTCCAATTTCACTAGCATCACATTCAAGCTCAAAAGTCCTACCAAAATCACCAAGTTGGAGAAGTGGTGCATGTGTAAGCTTTTCTTTTAAAATATGAAACGATTGTTCTTGTTTAGAGCCCCAGATAAAAGAAACATCTTTCTTCGTAAACTCATTCATCGGTGCGGCAATGGTACTAAAATCTTTGACAAAGCGTCGACAAAATCCAGCCAGTCCGAGAAAACTCCGAGTGATATACCGAAGAAGCATGCAAGAACAAGATAAATAAGCAATCTGAAAAATAAAAAATTGATAAGTGGGGTTCTGAAGAACAATGTCGTTGTTGATCTTGCCGAACAAGAGACAAAGTATAAAGTAGCAAAGCTAAACTTCGATCAATAAAACCCGCCAAACCATAAAGGTGGCGACCACTATGTAAAGGAGGAAGAGAGGGGCGGTGGCCGCGGGTACTGTTCATGTGTGAACAATACCACATAAATAATACCAAACCCTAGGTGTCCAGCCCGAATTACAAGGCCCATGACCTATTAGCATAGGTGACGCAGCACCAAGTCCTTTACTCAAATATTGCTAAGTGTTGGCCTAAACAACTTAATATATAGTCTTCATGCTATATTCTGCTAAGCCTCAATATAGAAATATTCATTCCTCGTATGACCATCTCCATACTTGATGCTGTCATCATCTCCATTTAGCTTGCCTCCTGATCCTTGATTTCTAAGTAAAATTATATCACATGCTTTAGGAAGCATCATAGAATTCATAGAATATGGATGCACTCCGAGAAACGAAGTCACCTGATAATTTAGTTGGCGAACACGTGCTCTAGTAATTGGTCCTTACACATCAGAAGCAGTAGGGATGGTTGTATCAGTGGAAGGGATGCCCTCATCAGAATTTTCTCATCCGAATTGTTATTTTATTTGAACTATTCGTATTTAGATTCGGATTCAATGAAGCAATATAAGTATTATATGTCAATATACCTAATTAGTTGGACAAGTTTTTTAGATTCAATGTGAATTAATGTTCCTTTAGCTGGAATAAATAGATTGGAAGGATTAAGTGTGATTATACAACGGTAAAGTGTCACTAATATCTTCACATTACATAGGATATCCGGATCCGACCAAATTGAGTATATATCTGATTCGAATTCGCATTCGTTGTGACATTCGATTCGTATTGGCGATTTGTGAAGATTTTTTGCTCAAGTCCAAGTGTGGAAGGAGCGGTCCTTAGTGGCACAAGAGGGGCTTCCAAAATCCTGGGATGTTTAAACTTTCCATCAGGGTTGTGACTTGTGAGCTGTGACTCTCCTACAGTTCTTCTTCCTATTTGGTCTCTATTATGCATGCATTTGTTTTACAAAATAGTAGATCAAGCCCCTGCTGGAAGCCATATTCATTGTTGAATAATTTGATATGAGATAAGCAAGTAGTGCTGATGAGAAATGTTGCTATGTATTTTTCCTAAGATGTGCACCTTTATCATTAGATTGTATGTTTTATCCACTGATTCAAGCCGCTTCAAAAAGCCATATGTATTTTTGGTGGCCCACAACACGAAGCTCACTTGGGATTTTCTTTCATTCTCTCTCTTTTTTTTCTTGTAAAGATCAACTTTTAATTCTCAATTTACCTATTTTCTTTTGTAATGTGTATGAACAATTTATATACATGGTGTTATGTATAGTATATGATAGGTTGTATCTTTTGTTCTTGGTCAATTTCTTATACAATATTATTAGTGTATACATCTGCCTAAATGTCATAACATTTCTTCACTTATTAATGAACAACATATTTTCATTAGCCAAAAATATGCATTGCGCTCATATTGAACTCCTCTACTTACTCAGATACTTCTGATTCATTTTCTTGGCGTTTCTCCATAACTGATAGCCAAAAGCTACTGCTAGATTGTTTTGTTAGATTGTACAAATTATATACTACCTAAAAACATATGGCGGTACTTGTATGCATCCTATAACATGCTGCTACATATTATTAACATGCTGCTACATATTATCTTACTGATGTTTTACTGTAATATCCGATTTATCAATTAGCAGTAGTAATTGCTCTCCTATAACATATTAGCTTAATGCATGCTTTCTTGGTTAGCAGTAGTTGTTGGTTTGTTATAGCATGTTTATAATAGCCTCACATATTAGTGGTAAAAAAACTACTACACCTCGTTAGTCCTGATCACAAACAAACTGAAGCACCTTTAACTCTCGGAGTACATGGGGCTCACAGATCTTTTAGCCATTAGAGATATTCCTTTTGGCTCATACCACAAGAATGTATTCACAAAAATTGTTTCTAATCCAACGCAGAAAAAAAACAATGTACCCTTCTCCTGTTTGTTTCATACACTATGTAATAGTTCACGTTATGTTACACAAAACACCATACAAACAGTTGACAAATATTGTATATTCAACTGGCGAGCGCGATGTAGCGCGCTATATCTAGTAGTATTAAATAGTGGATGTACCACCGATCCATCGAAAAGTAGTACCTTGGATCTTTTCTCATAGTGATGCAATGGTGCGTATATACTGTATATGGTATGGCAGTGACTATCGAGTTTTTGGTCATATTGGAGGTTTCGCGCCGCGTATGTGCAAATGTGGCAGACGTCTTTCGTTATTTGCTAGAACTTGGAAGCATTCAAAAAAAATTAAAGTTGCAATTTAGTCAGAGCGTTGTTGGAGAAGCCACCAATCACGCGGTGACCATAAGCAAAGGACGAGCTAAAGGTCGACATACAAGAGAGTAGCTCCATGGCGCCGATTATCAAGCTCTTGACTAATTTGATCAATGACACCAATGTACACTTCTCTTCTAAAATGGTCATCATTTTTTGGTTTCTGCATGGGCATACCTTGCTGCATAAGGAACATAATCACCATCCATAGCAGAACTTTGACACAATGTGTAATACAAAAGAAGTGATCGCCTTAAGAAATTTATCCCAACCATCGACCTCAATCGTTGCATTCGCTCTTTGCCACATTAACAAGTGAGATTGCATTAAGAATATCTTGATCCCTCCTCTCGCAAACACTGGATAACTCATTTGTGAGGATGTCAAAGAAAACAAACTCAAAGGTTTCAAATGCTCCAAGCACAAAATGAATCTTTGTCCAATCATCCTTATATGCAATATTAGCACTAAGCTCAATGAGCACATCATGGATTGAGGAATACATAGTGATGATGCTACATATAGTTTTGTAATGTGAGCCCCACCGAGTGTGGCAAACCCATCTCTTGATTTAATCCACTGCGATTCAAGCTCACCAGAGGATGCCACATGGCATACCATGACGCTTGCAAGAAACCCCAATAATGTTCGACGCCGCGAGATTCTTCGTGACGTAGTTACTCTTTTTTTACTTTGAAATTTATATCCGTGTCTATGCGCCACCTTTTATCTTTCCTTTAGAATATTGTTGTTTGTAGGATTTTTATATACAACATATGAGCTCCAAAAATTATGGAATTTTTTGTGGAGCTTTCCGACATAGTGTACTTATTTGTTTAATTTTTTTATAATTTCATTTGTTCTTAATTTTTCTTAAAATTTTATTTAAGTATATTGTTTGTAGGAATTTTTAAATATAGACAATGAGCTCCAAAAATTATGAATTTTGTTTTGAATGCTCCTTACATAGTAGACTTAATTGTGTAATATTTCTACAATTTTATATGTATTCTCAAATTATCTAAAAAATATTGTTTTAGGTCTTGAAAATTTGGATTGTAGGTTTCAGAAATTAAGGTTTCATGAATTCCCACAGAAAGCACTCCTAACCGAATAGGCTTAATCATATCTAACAGGATTAGGTTTCAGAAATTAGGGTTTCATGTCAAACATTTCTCTCAATTGGTTCATGGACAAGCTTAGCTCGCTTGTGGTATAATGCATTATTACTCAAACTCCACAGGCATAGGGTCCTCCTCCTCGACATCCTCCTCAATGTCCACCCGGATGATACTAATTTAAATAATGAAGGTAAAGACAAGAAAATAATACTAAGATAGAAAAGAAAGTAGTAAAGAAACTTAATAGTTCATAAATTAATTTTTACAAAATATAAATCCTTAAGGCTTGTACGAGTAAGTCTTGACATCTAAGTAATTCATACTAAATTAATTATGATTAAGGTAACTAATTGAAAGATCTAGACCCGCCATTATGAGTTAATGGAGTGTTTTGGTGATTAATGATAAATCCAATTGTGAGAATAACATTTCTATTGCTATATCTAGTGTGTAGTCTCATTTGGATATAAAGGTGAAATTCAACAAGGTATGCATTCGACTTATACTCTTACATAATGTTGCATTCATCGGATCCAAAATATAGATTGAACTTCACCATAAGTATAACTTGAATATGTGCATATATTTTTTTACACATATGTGTATGCACACATTTAGGGGGAGCTCGTTCTATATTTTGTGGTTTCATTTGTATTGATCCACATTTCGTGTTCACATATATTTGGGATCCTTACTTTGAAACATATCCGTATGAGTATACAGAACTTGTGTAGTCTTTGTATACTTATGCTTTGAGTATACAAAACTTGTGTAGTCTTTGTATACTTATATTTTGAGTATATAGAACTTGTGTAGTTCGTGTATACTCATGTTTTGAATATATAAAACTTGTCTAGTTTTGTATATTCATGTTGTGAGTATATAGAACTTATGTAGTTCTCATATACTCATGTTTTGAGTATGTAGAACTTGTGTAGTTCTCGCATACTCATGTTGTGAGTACATATATGCTTGTGTAGCATATATATGCTCATAACATGTTACTTTTATCTAAATCAAATTTGTGTGATTGAAATGATTATCTTCAATTACCAAAGAGGGAAAGATAGAGGTATCTTGTCCCACCATTATGAGTTAATGGTATGGTGTGGTAATGAATGATAATCATATTGTGGAACTAACTTTTTCCATGAGTTGGATATATAGGTTATGTTCCAGGATGATGAAGACTTGGGATGATCATGAGTTGATCAACAAGTCAAGATTCAAGTGAAGGATGCATCATGTGTTGATGCATATGAAGAGCTTGAAGAAATGGGAATCATCGTGTGTCGATGATGATTAGAGAAAAGACCCATCATGTGTTGATGGTGGTCAAGTGAAGAAATGCATCATGAGTTGATGCATGTCAAAGACTTCGGGATGAGGAAATCATCATGTGTTGATGATGTTCAAGACAAGATCCTGAAGTGTAGAAATCATCATGTGTTGATGATTGTCAAGTCAAAGACCCGGATTTGAAGTGTTGATGTGCGTCATCAAGCTTCAAGAAGATACAAGGGAAAGGTATGACTAGCTAGGGCTAAGGATGTGTTCTTAGTCTTTTACAAGTTTTGGTGTTTGGTTGGAAGACCGGATTGCTAGTATAGGATTATCGTACTATTAAGAGGGGTCTTGACTAGTCATGTGTTGATAGCTCATTGTGTTTGCTCTAGCTCATCTATGCATGGAGCTATTATTTACGAATATGTTTTGCAAATGAAGGATGCTCATGCATTTAATCTTTGTAGTATGGGACTATAGTTTGCAAATGTATTTTGTAAATGGTTGAAGTCCATGCACCTTAGCCTTATGGCATGATGCTGTTATTTGCGAATGTGTTTTGTAAATAGTTGAAGCTCATGTTTGATTTCTTGTAGCATGTGACTTAAGTTTGCAAATTTATTTTGTAAATGGCGTAAGTCCATGTACCTTATACCTTGTGATGAGTATTCTAAAGGTTGGCAAATGTGCTTTGCAACCTCTTGAAAATATCATCTTGAAAGCTTGTTGAAGTTGCACTCAAATGGACGAATGTGTTTTGCCATTTGAGCGAAAGCAAATGTGTTTTGCTTCTGTGGCCTGGCGGTCAGACCGCCAGGGTCCACCGGTCTGACCGGTGGCATATCGGTCAGGCCGGCCATCTGTTGGCAGTCCGACCGATTTCCCCTTGACCTGTTTCTCTGTCCGAAAGTTCCGCCGTTGAGAGAATGGAAATACCGGTGTGCAGAAGTTCCGGGGTTCGTGCGGAACGTTTGTTCCAGAGAGCACCCTTCTTGGGACTTAGCCGATTTTCCTCGGGCGGTCGGACCGGCCAGCCTTGGCGGTCTGACCGATTTAACTGCGGTCAGACCGGCCATTAGTTGGCGGTCCGACTGGCCGAAGGCCCAACGACTAGTTTTATAGCCGTTGGGGCACGCAGGCGGTCCGACCGGCCCTGTGCAGATTCGAGGAATCTTCCCCCAACGGCTAGTTTTTGTGTGTGGGCTATAAATACTCACTTTGGCCGGTTGGGGATAGTTTCAAGTTATTGTTGAGTTACATACTCATTCTTTAAGCTAAGAGCAAGCCTCTCCTCTCTTTTGTGCATGTGTTGCGCTTGGTGAGATTAGAGAGCAAACCCTAAGTGCATGTGTTGCCTTAGGTAGTGGATTGTGTATCCACTTGAGCGTTGATACTTGATTAGTTCAAGTGAAAGTTGAGTCTTGTTACTCTTGGTGTTTGCCGACACCTAGACGGCGTGGAGGCGTCGTGCGCGGTGATCTTCTCAAGAAGCTTGTGAGATGACCCGGCGTGTTGTGAGTGGTTTGGTGCTCACCATCTCCGGAGTGGAGGAAGAGCGACCATAGTGGAGCGAGATTTTGGTTCGTGTTGGAACCGGTCCAAGTGGTTGGACTTACCTCGGAGGTGTTGGCTTAATTAGTGGAGCCAGTCCAACGTGGTTGGGCTTACCTCACGTGGATTAGTGGAGACCGGCAAGTCTCGAACACCATGGTAAAACATAATTGTGTCCATCTTGTTTTATCTTGTGCTTTACTTTGAGCAATTTACATTACATGTTTTAATTGCTTATATATCATTGTATGATCGCTCTCTTGTAGTGTATTCATATTGTTGGTGCACTTAGGGAAGCCTAGTTGATTTAGGTTTTAATTGTGCAAAACAAATTGGTTATTAGCTTCCGCATTATATATTGGTTTTAGCCCAATTTTTTTAAAACCGCCTATTCACCCCCTCTAGTCGGCCACCTCGATCTCACACTAATTAACTATGAGTCATTATGTGCCATCAAATTTATTATGGTAACGTAAATTTGATCACTTATTATGTGCTAATGTAACTAGCACTACTCAACTACTAATTAATTACAACAACTTAACTAACTGACACATGAAAACAGAGAGCAAAGAGTGTCGACATTTCCAATGGAGTTGCAATGTAACTTTTGATACATAAAATTAATGACATTTCAAGCGTCAAAAGCATCAGATGATACCCACGCGGGTTTATTGCAATCGGGATGAAGGAGGAGGGGGTATTATCACATGTACCCCGATCAAATAGGACACTCTTTGTTAATTTATCAGTTTAATATGATTGATATTCTTTAATAATGTATTATACCACAGGCTAGATAAGCTTGTATATGAATCAACTGAGAGAAATATATGGCATGCATATCATATAACAATGTACCGTAGCCTCGACTCATGTGTGTTTCAAAGGCTACAGTATGTTGTCATATGATCTGCATGCCACATATTTCTCTCAGTTGGTTCATGTACAAGCTTATCTAGCTTGTGATACAATACAATGTTAAAGAATATAATACACATTAAACCGATGCCTTAACAAAGAATATCCTATTTAACAATGTTATTCATGAGGGTAGTTGGATCTATCATCTATGCAATGATGTTTGCAACTAGTCTCCACGACGCCATATCCATTGCCCCTTGTCTCGGGGCTGCCCACGGTGGCGGCGAGTGTCGAAGTCGTCCATATCCTGTAATTCCATGATGTAAGTGGATCGTACAATAACAAACGTAACAAGGATGTAAATTATATATAACTCATGTCTTCGATACGGAGTGCGCCCGAGCAACCGGATACACTACAACGTCGGCCCGTCTCAGTCGAAGGAGCCTTCCTTCCCTTCCTTTGCCTCAAGACTCCCCCCGTCGAGTGTCGTATGTCGAAGTCGTCCATGTCTTGCGATTTCATGATGTAAGTGCACCGTACAGTAAAAAATGTAACAAGGATGTAAATTATATATAACTCACATTGTCGATATAGAGTGCGCCCGGGCGACCCGATACGCTATGGCGGCCAGGCTCAGTCGCAGAGCCTTCCCCTTCCCCTTGTCTCGGGCCTCCCCACGTCGGTGTCGTGTGTCAAAGTCCCCCGTATTACGCGATACTGGCTGGACGATTGCATATTGTTAGAAGAACGAAAGGGCAAATACAAAATCAGGACGCGAATTGTATGTAACTCACCTATTCCATATGGAGTGCTCCTAGGGCAACGGGAGAAGCCACAATGATCTTCGGTCTTAGTAGCAAGAGCCTTCCCCTTGTCCGTCGGGTGAGTCCTGTGCTCCTTCGGTGCCTCGTCAACAGGGTCCAGTACATAAGGTTTCCACCGCATGAAGGTCTCGGCCCGCATCAAGTAGCTCAACATGTACTTCTGCTGGATGAATGCCCTATTGTCGGGACCCAAATATGCAAATCTGGACCCTCTGTGTATTCTGCACTAGTCCAGGATCACGCTAGTGCACACAGTGTCAACATCGATGAAATATCACATCCATACAACGAATATAAGAATAAACGAGTACTTTGAATAACAAATAACTGTTGGGACCTTATGGTCGAGTTTTACATTTATTAAGCCATGCAAGGCTGACAATAAAAGAATAAACTGCAGCGGAAACGAAATAAACTCCGGTGGCTCCCATCAATTTACCACAGGCAACTGACTGGGATCAAGACCCTAACGTTCAACCTTCGTAGAACTCTTCTTCAAAAGCGGTGACGACTCCTCCACTACATTGATTTGTTTAGCAAGAGTGAGTACACCGTACTCATAAGTCATACCACGTAATGCATTTATACATGATGGCTTATTCCAAAGAAATGGCTTATGTGGTTATTTTGCAGAAATGCAACATTGGCAATTGAATACAAATAATAGATTGAAAGCATGATTCAAAACAAATAGACAGTAATAAGTTAACAATGGATTTCACAAAGTACACATAGTCTAATCAAGTTCTTTCACACAGCTGAACGAGTTATCTCACACAGCTGACCCTTCCCAATGGTTTTTATGAAAATCTACCCCTCGTGTGAAATTCCCGAGCATGTCCATAACCGAGGACGCGGCTATTCGAATAGATTGGTTTAACACTCTGCAGAGTTTGTACACTTTACCCACACGATACAATCAGTGTAGCGATCACGACCATAACAAAACCTTTCGAAACTTCATCTCAAACAATGACACTCTGGTGTGCTTTATGCCGTCAATTTGTACACACACCTTTGGAGCGACACACACCATTGGACGAGGATCGTGAACGAATCCGCGATGTGACCCAAACACGCAGTACACACCTCCGACCCATCACATAGCTTAAATACAACTGAGTTGTCAATGTCAAGACTCCATAACCTACTAAGTCAGGCCCACCCATACTAGGCATGTGGTCGTGCAGAAGGCCCAGATTCAATGGCGCACAAAGTTAAGTCCTTAATTGACCAAGGCAAGACTTCCGCTTTAACCCAAATCACAAAGTTTAATAAGCACACAGCTCCACCATTCACACAGAATCCACCACTTGCCTCAGTCTAAATCTTTTCCCACCCTGTTGATTAAATGCAACACATGCCATCAACGAGTAACAGCACACAGCACACACAGTTTCATCACACAGTTCCATAATCACTTAGTCAAGTTTATAATTGCAACTCTCACATGAAATGATGACTCGTGGCATGGCTAAGCAGTCTAATCGTATCTAACCAACCCACGTTGGTGCTACGATAATACCAACTAATTATTAACCAACCTAGGGTGACAAAAGATCATGGCATACAATAGACAAGGTGGCATAACAATTTGGATTAATAACTACACCCAAAAGCATTTAAATAAATACTTGAAATAGAATGCAATATATTGAAACAAAATATTTTGAAATCTGGGTTCAATATGATCAAAGGTATAACTTGCCTTGGAATAGATCTAGATATTGGTCTTGGTCTTGAGGTACTCCTTCTTCTGCAAAATTCCCCGAAGTATCGACGTCTACTCGCAAACGAGACAAAAGAAACAAAATAAATAAATAACAGAGGCAAAACAACTCCAAAAATTCAAATAAAATTCACCATTAAATAGATCTTAATTTTATATGAATTTACAAATTTGAATGGGCTCAATTGGAGTTCGGATGCAAAAGATATGTGCTTTGGAAGATTTGAAAATCAATTAAACCCTAATTTGGATTTTCTCGAATTTCCCGAATTATTTTTATAAAGGAAATTCGGATTATTGCGCAATGCTTGCGTCAGCCGAGAATTTCCGGAAAAAGAATTAAATTTAAATTAAAAGCGGCAGTGGGACCATGTCATCCTCTCGACTCATGGTGGACTGGTCCTCCGAGCCGAGGCAAGCCGGGCGCGGTGAGCGGGCCATGTGTGCATCGCCAGTGCCGATCTGGCGCCACGCGATGCACACGTAGGTGACAGAGAGGCGCGAGGAGGTCGGCGGTGACGAGGCATGGCCGACGGACTTGAGGACCAAGGGTATCACGGCGATCGATGGCGAGTCGCCGGCGACCAAAGTACGAGCAATCCTTGCGCTATTGCGCACCTAGTCTTGACCTTACCGCGGTGAAAGTGACGGCAGCGACCGGCGGTGGAGAAAAGCGGAGGCGAAGTCACGGCTTTGTCGGACGGCGGCGGTGGGATTCCGCGACGAAAGCGCTACCGAGGTGGCCTGAGCGACACCGAGCCCAAGGAGGCAGTCGATGACGGCTGAGCGGCGACGGCGGCGGTGCAAGCGGCGAAAAACCGAAGGCGGCGATAATTTGGATTTTGGCTAATGTGGGGGCTCTGGAGCGAGAGATCAGACGGGGCGGCTGCTATGGGATGCGGAGGACGAGGGGGAACCCTAGGGTGTATTTATAGGGCTCGGGAGCGACTGAGATGGAAACCCCTAATTGGAGTCCGTCTCGGTCACGCTCGGGATCTTCCGGGTTTTAGGAGATAGAGCGAGATTTGAAAGTTAAATCGGTTGGGGATGGATACGGAATAGCCGGGCTCTTGATTGAGTGGGGTTGGCGCGAGAAATCGCGGCAGGTTTGCTTGATTGTCAGACGAGCTCCTTGAGCGAAAAAATGGCGGACAGGCGAGAAGCGGGAGGAAGAAGACCGTGTCGGAGGCGGCGACCTCAGCGGGCCCAGCGTCGAGAGAGAGAGAGGCGGCGGCGTGTGCGAGATCCAAGCGTCAATGACGATCCGACGACGACGGGGACAAGCGAGCGCGCGGGAAGCTGGGCCGCGGCGGAATAGTGTTGGGCTTCGGCCCAACACTGTTCTGAAGGGTTTTCTTTTGATTTTTCTTTTAAATAAATCCAGAAAATACAAATAGCTAATAGAAAATAGCAAATGACTTTGGAAAAATTCCAGAAAATTCTATAAAATATAGCCAAGCAAATAGAATCTAAATAAAATAATTTTGGCAATTGTTGATATTGGGATTAAGCACATTAAATCAATTTGTCCTTAAAGTCCATATTAAGCTTTTTAAATTAATATTCAAATAATCCAAATGATGAATTTTCTTGCTACCAATATTTAAAAGATTTTTAAAGCTCTGAAAATAGGGATGTTACAAACCTCCCCCCCTTAAACGAATCTCGTCCCGAGATTAGGCTAGCTAGAGAAAAGGCTAGGGAACTCGGCTTTCAGCTCATCTTCACGTTCCCACGTTGCTTCTCCTTCTGAGTGGTTACTCCACTGGACTTTGCAGAAACGAACGGTCTTGCTTCTGGTGCGGCGCTCTGCGACATCCAAAATTCTGACAGGCTGTTCTTTGTACGTGAGATCTTCCTTCAGTTCAATTGACTCAGCGGGTTCGCTCTTCCGCACACGAAGACACTTCTTCAGCTGAGAGACATGAAAGACATCATGCACTCCTGCTAACGACTGCGGTAGCTCCAACTGGTGCGCAACTTCTCCTCGGCGTTCTAAAATCTTGAATGGACCCACATATCTAGGAGCAAGCTTCCCTTTGGTGTGGAATCTCTTAACACCTCTGAGCGGAGTAACTCGAAGATACTGAAGGACCGAAATGGCAACAGAGGGGGGGTGAATGGTGCCTTTAAAAAATTAATACTCCCTTTTACTGTATTTAAAACTAGCCTACCAAGATCTCTGAAGATCTAAAGAAAGTAAATGAAGCAAGATCAAACAATCAAAAACAAGTTTCAGGCTGTTGTTCTGGAAATCGGAAGTTCCGGGCAGTAGAGTGCGGAAGTTCCGCTATGTAGTTCCATGATGTATAGCGCGGAAGTTCCGCTATGATACTTCCATTGCACAAAATCGGAAGCTCGATTATCTGATCAAGAACGAGCTCTCGGGTTTTGCCCAAAAATCCAAACTACTTAATCTTGAATGCTCTTCTCAGGTCAAGTTTTACAGGACATCATCCTAAACACCATCTTGACCTTATGGAGAAGAATCGCAACCAAAGATTCAACAAATAAGCCAAAATCGGATTTCTTGAAGAAGGGGCAAGAAAGACCAAAAACAATAATAAGCGAGATTCTCAGATTCTTAGATCATGAGACTTTGGGAATCCATTAGCAATAGCAAAACGACTCTAGATATCAAGTTTCATGCTATTTCATACGACGAATCAAAAGATACATCAAAACCCTAAATATTCAACATGAACGAGAAAGAGAATAGAGAAAGGCATAGGCAAGTAATCAAAACCTCAGAGATTCATTGATAGAAATCAAAAGATTACAAGGAAAAACAGAGGAATGATTACAAGATTTTAGTTCATTCTCTCTCAACAAACTCTCAAAGCAAAACAAACCTTTTTGCTAAGGCTAACCCTAATTTTCTTTCTCCAAAAAGTCTAACCCTAACTCCAGGGTTCTCCCCTATTTATAGCCTTGGCTAATGGGCCTCCAACCCATTAAGCCCACTACACCCGAACGGAACCGCCTCCACTTTTGCCGCTTTGCGAAAAGACCCTTTCGCCCCTTGCGCACCTTCTGGAAGCCTCCCGTACACCTTGTTGTGCACGACTCGCAACCGCTTCAAGATTCACGCCATCTTCGACACATCCCGACCGTTCTGACCTCAACGCCTCCAGCGCCTAGTCCGGTCCACGTGTCTCGCCACGACTCCATCTTGATGCCCTGCAGTCAACACAGACAAAAACACATCACATAGCATTGCACAATAACATAGCATCAATATTTGTATAAGACTCAAACTCATACAAAATCAAAATCACAATTTAACCTTCTACGCACGATTCGGACACAATCGGAAGTTCGCGCTTACCACGCGGAAGTTCCGATTTCGATTATCCGCACTTGTCGAATTATCGGAAGTTCCGTGCTTACCGCTGCGGAACTTCCGATCTTCTAACATCCGACGTCCAAAAATTCTATTCGATTTTCGTCTCGGAGGAATCTCAATACGAGATTATCGGACACTCCGCTACCCCATGTGCGGAAGTTCCGATTCTCTTCACCAAACCAAAACCTGTAAATCGGAAGTTCCTTTTTCCAACACCCAGTAGTTCAGATTAATGGAACTTCCGCTCCATACACACGGTAGTTCCGATTTCCGACCCGACTTCGACCAAGCAGTCCAAAGCGAAAACCTCAACTCTCAATCTAATCAACACACTTGTCAAATACTCATCACTCAGTGGAGGACCTCTCACATGGTCTCTCAATCTCCCCTTGATGAGTATATTGACAATTCAAAAAAAAGCATAAGATGAGTTTGAGATTACAGTCAACCAAGGTCTAAACAGGAGTAATTAAGCTCAAGACCAATGTTGACAAAAACGAGAAAGACTTGAGATGAGATGAAAGAGCAATTTTCGCACAAAAACTCATTTGCACAAAAACTCAAGGCTTTTCTTCAGAAGGCTTTTTCTCACAAATATTCTCCCCCTTTGGCAATAAAATCATCAATATGTAGAAAAGGGAGGAAAAGACTATATGATGTTCATTTTAAGCATTAGGAGCCATGTAGATTATCCAAAATGACTATTAGAGTATTACACCAAGCCATAACACAGAAGAATGCTATCAAGATCATGACAATCGATGTATAGAAGAGCTAAGACAGAAAGTCCATAATCTGATTAATGATCCAGTTCTATAGCAGGTCAAATAAGTCAAGATTGAAATCTAGCTAAAGATATCCAAGGATGATGCAAGCCATGTCAAATAATCTAAGTTGAACCAAGAAGACTCATACTGAACATTTTAGAGTGCTACCAGTTGAAGAAGGACTCATTTTATCCAGGACTTGATCTCTTTAGAGATAAGCAATTTTAGCACATTTTTCTTTTTCTGAAGACATTTTGTTTTAAGGCTCTTTAAGGTTTTATCTCAGTAAAGCAAGCTCTGGACTAGGTGCCATCCACAACTGCCTCCTGAGCTTCAACCATTTTTTTTAGCCATGTGCTAGATCCCAAGCCTTATGCGACCACTCCAAGCAACAGACTTAAGGAGGTGATCTTAGGTCATCCAAGGCTCCCCCTGAGTTCATGCCTAGTGCAATGGCAAGCCGTCTCATGAGAAAGATTTGGTGAGATCAGTTTTTTCGCACAAAAGAGATCATTTTGCTTTTGAAGTTTTTAGACCAGTGATTAGAGATAAGTCATGTTTCTTAACAAACTGACATAGCTTACTCAAAAGTTCAAAAGAGATTCAGGACTCAACTCAGCCTACTTGACATGGCGAAAATCATAAAAGGATAGTTTTAACCAGACTAGTCTCAAGAGCTATCATGACAAGATTTTAATTCAAGTTTAGCATTTTGAAATACCTTAGCATGGCAAAGACTAAACTACACATAAAAAGTCA
Source organism: Hsuehochloa calcarea (assembly GCA_036346395.1). NCBI lineage: Eukaryota > Viridiplantae > Streptophyta > Magnoliopsida > Poales > Poaceae > Hsuehochloa > Hsuehochloa calcarea. The sequence goes on from CM070594.1 coordinate 42,247,011, forward strand.
TGATAGATCTAGCAGTTTAGCATAAATCATGGCAAGATGTAAAGTAGTGAAAACAGATCATAAGGGATAATAAACAAGGCTCCATTTGATTATCATGCAATGCTTGATGAAATACACAAAAAATCCAGATTCCCTTCAGAATGAGATGCATCTTTTAATTCAGGTTGAGTTATGACACAATTAAGAATATGGAATAACCAAGAAAAACTCCCCCTGAACCAAAGGAACAAAAACGAGAATCTGATAAGTAAACCAGAAAAGGCAGTCCTTTAAAGCATAGAAAAGATATAGAGAAAACTATCGCTCAGACAGACTCTTATCTACCCCATATGATTCTAGGACTATTAGCTGATCTACACAGACACAAGGAGCAAACACTGTCCCTGTCTACCCAAGGGTGGCCCGACCCCTGCTAGAACCTATAAGAAGTGAGTAAGCTCTACTTAGAGAGGGAAGAGACAGCTAATAAGCAGCATCCTAGAAGCACAAGACAAGAAGTAGCAGTCAAAGCAATGTGGCAAGAGAAACACTCTAACCTATGCTGGAAGGACTTCGACCCGAAATATTAAAAGAAATGAAACCAGAAAGGAGTAAGAGTATAATATAATATTATATAATATGATACAGTAGTAGCACAACGCTCCCCCTCACAGCAGTCCGTAAGGACAAACCACCCCAAGCTCTCCCCGCAGTGTCAAAAAGAGCTGTCCGGAGGCTTAGTGAAGATATCACCAAGCGGTGCTCACTCTCCACAAACCGGAGCACAATGTCACCCTTCTCTACATGGTCTCTAAGAAAGTGATATCGATATCAATATGCTTGGTCCGAGAATGTTGCCGGGTTCTTGGCAATGCAAATCGCGGACATGTTATCACAATAGAGTGGAACGCAATCGATAGATAGCGAAATCCTGCAGGTCGAGACCATCCAAAGCACTTGACTACGAGAATCGGCTGCGACAACGTGCTCGGCCTCTGCGGTGGATTGCGAACACCGGATTGCTTCCTCGGCGACCGGAGGCGAGAGAAGTGCCAATGAATTGGCAAGTGCGGAAGTGCTCTTCCTATCTATCCCTGACCCGACCAAAGTGCGCATCGGAGAAGGCTCTAAGAGATAGACAAGAAGAGGAAGAGTACCGGATGCCATAGTCAATGGTAGCTCGAAGGTACAGAAGATGCGCTTCACCTTTGACGGTGAGATCGCGAGGAGAAGCACAAACCGAGCACAAAGACACACGAGAGAAGTGTATGTCCGGTCTCGAGGTGTGAGGTACAAGAGAGAGCCAATCATGCTCTGAACTCCTTTTGGTCAGCGAGTTCGCTGTCTTCATACGGATCAGAGCATTGTAGATGCCATCGGAGTTGATATCGGCTTTCCATCATTCATGTCGAAACGCTCAGGGAGGTCTCGAGTGTATTTGCCTTGATGAAGAAAGGTACCCTCCCGAGTCTGTTTGATTTGGAAGCCTAGGAAGAAACTCAACTCGCCCATCATGCTCATTTCAAACTCCGAGCTCATGACATCGGAAAACTGGGAAACGAGAGCACGCGAGGAGCCGCCAAAGATAATGTCATCCACATAGATCTGGACGAGCAGAAGATCAGTGCCAAGACGGCGGATGAACAAGGTCTTGTCAATTTTACCCATCTCAAAACCATGGCTCAGCAGATAGGACTTAAGCCTTTCATACCAAGCTCTGGGAGCCTGCTTGAGTCCATACAATGCTTTGGAAAGCCTGTAGACATGGTTAGGGTATTTAGGGTTCTCGAAACCAGGAGGCTGTCTAACATAGACTTCTTCCTCAATAAGGCCATTGAGGAAAGCACTCTTGACATCCATCTGGTAGAGCTTGAAACCCTTAGAAGCTGCAAAGGCAAGCAGGATTCTAATGGCTTCAAGTCTAGCTACAGGGGCAAAGGTCTCTTCGAAATCTAGACCCTCAACTTGAGAGTACCCCTGAGCTACCAGCCTAGCCTTGTTTCGAATGACTAACCCATCTTCACTTTGCTTGTTCTTGAACACCCATTTGGTCCCAATGATATTGTGACCTTGAGGGGGCTCAACAAGGGACCAGACCTTGTTCCTTTCAAAGTTTTCCAACTCCTCATGCATAGCGTTTGTCCAAGACTCGTCAGATAGAGCATGACAAACGTCTTTGGGCTCAAATGAGGCGACGAAGGCAGAATAGAGACGAGAAAGAGACAAACCGGCCTTAGAGCGTGTGACACGCTCAAAGAGGTCTCCAATGATCTGCTCTGGAGGATGGTCCTTTTGAATGTGTCTTGGAGGTCCAGGGTGAGATGAAGAAGTGGCCTCTACCTCATTAGCAGACGAGATAGGGACAGAGCCACTAGCTTCAGAAGAAGCAGAAGGTAAGGGCGATCTCCTCGAGTGCGGTGGAAGAAGGCACCTCAAGAGGAGGAGGAAGAAGCTGGATCGGTATACAACCATCATCTCCGTCTTCCTCTTCGTCCACAAAGATGGACTCGATCGCTCTAAAGAACACGAGATATCGGGCCTAGTCCCGGGTGGCCTCATCGAAGGTCACCTCACAGTCTCTAACAATTTACTAGACTCGCATTGGACTCTATAGGCACGAGAAGAAGTCGAGTAACCGGAAAGATCCCATCACAAGATCGTGACTCGAACTTATCTAGGTTCCCGGACTTGAATAAAACACTTGCAACCAAACACACGAAAATGCGAGACCACTGGGTTTCGCCCATATCTCAACTCATAAGAAGTGCGATGCAAGAGTGCCCAAGAAAAACTCATTAGAAACATGACAAGCGAGAGCAATTCCTCATTAAAACTTCCTAGGTGTAGAGTACTCATCAAGCATCGTCCCGCCATCTCGACCAAGGTACGGTTCTTCCTCTCCACAACGCCATTTTGTTGAGGGCGTATGGAGACGAGGCGGTGCTCTACACTGTCTCACCACAAAAACTCTCAAAGTAGGAATTCTTGAACTCGGTGCCATTATCGGTGAATTGCTCGTAATGCACCAGGAGCTCAACAGAAAGCCTACTAAAAGACCACGAAAAGAGTAAGCGTCTCATCCTTGAGGCTAAGAAAAACACCCAAGAATACCTCGAGAAGTCATCGACCACGACAAGTACGCACCACTTCTCCTCCTCGATCGCACTCTATTTGGTCCCTCTGTGTCCATATGGAGCGATTGACACAGTGCATCTGTCATAGTCATCTGAATCGGAGGATGTGAAGCGGCAACCATTTTGCCGCGTCGGCAAGGAGCACAAACAAGATCCTTGACCATTTTGAGTTTGGCAAACCACGAATGAGATCGTGGCCGCTAACTCGGTCGGATGATCAAATCCTATATGACCAAGTCTCCTATGCCGAAGGTCAAATCACGGATTGAAGCAATTAAACATCGGAGAGGATCACGGAAGATCCAGAAAAATCAGCACGAAAGATCCTCCCATATCGAGAAATCCATAAACTAGACTACAGAAGAATCAAGAATTTTGCAATTGTTTTTCTTAAAGCTCACCTCGAAACCGTCATCAGTGGTCGAGAGGCAAAGCGATTATCTGCGCAGCTTACTTACTAAGGCAACATCTTTTAAAATAAAAGAATCATTAATGCTCACAAGTACCTTTAGCGATGACGCCCAAATGAAGCATCTCGAAGGTGATCGTCTCATCACAGGGAGCGGGCTAGGGAAGAAAACCAACGAGACTCACGGTCATATGGCGTGAACAACCGAGTCTACAATCCGGACCTTTCCTTCCCGGCCGGTGACCACGAGTCAAGCAGAGTAAAGTCTCGATCGGGTGAATCAACGAGTGATTTTGGCACCCAATCTTGAGTAACACGGCGACAGATGAAGTAGTCAAGCAAGACCGACCTCTATCTACCCTACGCTCTCGTCACTCAACAAGTCAAAGATCTCACTGTTCTTTGGATCCATCGCTATTGAAGAGCGAGTCGAAGTGCGATAACATCTCGATCTCGCCATGAGTAGCTATCTCGAAAGGAAAGCGAGATCTACCCTCGGGACGGCGGAGAGTTACGACCAAAGGGAGCATGAGGACGAAACTCGTAAAACTCGGAAAAACCAAGTCCTCGATGTTGCCCAAAATTATCGATGGAACAAACCTAGACCTCGTGTTGGTCTTAGGTGCACTCAAGATCCGGGTCGACACGAATGTGCCTAAGAGACTCAACACGGTCTCTACGTAGCGATCTTGGCGCGCTGAAGCAATGATCAACTAAATGTCCATCTTTACGGCAGAAGGTGCAATGATACTTCGCCTTTTGAGAGGCAAGTGCGCAGTGGAATCACCTTGTCGTCGAAATCCTTTGAACAAAACCATTGACTTAAAATTGACTTTCGATCCCAGGCTTAGTTTTGATCACACACAGTGCTATGGTTTTGAGCACGGCGGTGGATGCTTCCTCATATCCTCTCGGATATCATATCCTAGACCACGATTAAATCTGCAAATTTTAGATTTGTCTAGAATGAGATTGAGCTTCTTCTTGCCTCCTACAAACCTCTCGAGAGTGTTCATAAGATCTTGACACTCCCGAAAGAGAGAGTGCAAGAAGCGAGGGGAAGAAGGGACAGCAGAAGGTAAGGGAGCGGAAGAAGAACCAACAACGAGAGGAAAGATTGGCTTGTGCACGCCACACCGACTTTGGGGAACGATCCTCGCTATGATTGGTTCACGTTGCTAGGCGTCACTACCAAACCCTTAGACTTCTTCCCGGCACACACAATACAAGCGGATGATTGTGTCTCTAGAAGGTCCTTAGTTAGCTTCACATTTTTCATCCAAAGCAATCAAATCACATTTTAGTTTATTACATTGCTTGCATGGTGAGTGACAAGATCCTTAGAAGCATCTTGAGCCAATTTATTCTTGTGATCAATCATTTCTTGAAGCCGCTGAGATCTGATTCTAGTTCATGATTAACTTAGGACAGTTTAAACAAGAAACAATAGGCTCTAGTAAGCGCGACTTGAATTGACAATTTTGTGATCTCGCCTGCTTTAGGTTCATCTTGAGATTATTACAATTTTCACAAGTTTGAGTGCAGATCTAGCAACATGGTATAAAGACCTCTAAGCGAATTGTCCTTAACCTCACATGAGGTGCAAGCGATAGCCTCAATAGTAGTGGATGCAGGAGGTGCTACCCTACTCATCTCTAATTGAAGAAGAAGGCTAATGTTCTCTACCTTAATCATGTCAAGTTCAGAGGACACACTATCATGCAAGGTCCTTAGTTTTTCCATGTCATCAAGCAAAGCACAAACAAGTGTCACAATCATCACGGGAGGGAGCGGATGTAAGTAAAGTAAGCTCCGTGATAGTCTAGCTACTTCCTTCTCCAACACGAACACTTAGCCTAGACTTAGCATGAAATCTACCTAGCTTAAGAAAAGCATCATTAAGCTGGTCGTAAGTGGGACTAACCTCGTCGAGTCGAGTACACTCATTGTCGCTCGATTCGCCCCGAGGGCCATGAAGCACATCTTAGGAGAAGTTGCCGTCGTCCTTGGGATCATGATCGTCCTTCCCATCATCGTCACTCCACCCTTCCACCTCGCCTGGTGTCCGGCCTGTCGAGGCGGTGAGGGACGCGATGGAGCGACTTCTTTGCCTTCCCAAAGTTGCGGAACTTCTTCTTGCCTTGATCAGTCTTTGAGGGCTTCGTGTTGCGGTTCTTGTCGATGTAGTCGTTCTTGCTTGGACCGCCATAGTCACCTTTGCCCTTCCCAAGCTTGGGACGGTTTGCTCGGATGTGGTTGGGGCCACCACACTCAGAAACAAATCACAGGACCTCCTCTTTTACCATCCCTCCTCCTCTTGTAAGCATGAGAAAACTTAGAGCTAGGAGGGCTAGTTATTCATCCTCAAGTTGCTCTAGCGATCATCGGTTATGTCACGAGAGAAGCGACTAGGAGAAACCACGTATTGACTCGGAAGAAGATCGAAGTAGGATCGGTGACTAAAGCCATCATTGTGACTTCGACCTTCGAGAGACAATGTCAATCTCGTGAGTCTTGAGGCGAGTAAAGCGCATCAAGAGTCGTGGTCGAGAAGGTCCGTGCTATCTTTGATGGTAGTCACTTTCATCTCCCAAACACGAAGATCAAGTCTGAAAGCATCGTCGGCGTTATCCGAGTCGGGGTATGTAAGACCGACCGCTCGGAGGTTGCTCAAAATCTTGTGAAAACGCGAAAAGCACTCATCAAGAGATTCACCGCAAGCATCTCAAATTTCTTGTATTCACGCTTGAACTGGTCTTGTCGAACCGTCTTAATCGGGTAGTGCCCTCATGGTATGCATCGAGGTCACCCGGATGTAAATAGCGTAAATCAAATGAGAAATGCGATCAAACTCATACGCTCAAACCACGAATGATGATGTTCCTAGCCTTAGCATTGGCCTCAACATCGGGCATGTTTCCGCATTGATGTTTTCATCGGCGAGGCGCAAATCTCACCTTCACCTTTCTCCGGATGGCATACCCCGAGCACGGATGTATGTTTCCATTCGGCTCTTCCGAAGGGGTAATCAGACGATCAAAAGCTGGAGGCTTGGTGGAATACTTGTCCGCTGTTGCCATGGCTCAACCGCAGGTTAAGATCTATCAAGAAGAGCTAACCGCTCGATACCAATTGAAGGACCGAAATGGCAACAGAGGGGGTGAATGGTGCCTTTAAAAATTAATACTCCCTTTTACTGTATTTAAAACTAGCCTACAAAGATCTCTCGAAGATCTAAAGAAAGTAAATGAAGCAAGATCAAACAATCAAAAACAAGTTTCAGTCGTTGTTCGAAATCGGAAGTTCCGGCGTTAGAGTGCGGAAGTTCCGCTGCATGTAGTTCCGCGATGTATAGCGGAAGTTCCGCTGCGATACTCCATTGCACAAAATCTAAGCTCGATTATCCCGATCAAGAACAGAGCTATCGGGTTTTTGCCCAAAAATCCAAACTACTTAATCTTGAATGCTCTTCTCAGGTCAAGTTTTACAGGACATCATCCTAAACACCATCTTGACCTTATGGAGAAGAATCGCAACCAAAGATTCAACAAATAAGCCAAAATCGGATTTCTTGAAGAAGGGCAAGAAAGACCAAAAACAATAATAAGCGAGATTCTCGATTCTTAGATCATGAGACTTTGGGAATCCATTAGCAATAGCAAAGCGACTCTAGATATCAAGTTTCATGCTATTTCATACGACGAATCAAAAGATACATCAAAACCCTAAATATTCAACATGAGCGAGAAAGAGAATAGAAAGGCATAGGCAAGTAATCAAAACCTCGAGATTCATTGATAGAAATCAAAAGATTACAAGGAAAAACAGAGGAATGATTACAAGATTTTAGTTCATTCTCTCTCAACAAACTCTCAAAGCAAAACAAACCTTTTTGCTAAGGCTAACCCTAATTTTCTTTCTCCAAAAAGTCTAACCCTAACTCGGGGTTCTCCCTATTTATAGCCTTGGCTAATGGGCCTCAACCCATTAAGCCCACTACACCCGAACGGAACCGCCTCCACTTTTGCCGCTTTGCGAAAAGACCCTTCGCCCCTGCGCACCTTTCCGAAGCCTCCGTACACCTTGTTGTGCACGACTCGCAACCGCTTCAAGATTCACGCCATCTTCGACACATCCCGACCGTTCTGACCTCAACGCCTCCAGCGCCTAGTCCGGTCCACGTGTCTCGCCACGACTCCATCTTGATGCCCTGCAGTCAACACAGACAAAAACACATCACATAGCATTGCACAATAACATAGCATCAATATTTGTATAAGACTCAAACTCATACAAAATCAAAATCACAATTTAACCTTCTCTGCACAGTTCTGGACACAATCGGAAGTTCCGCACTTACCACAGCGGAAGTTCCGATTTCCGGAATATCCGCACTTGTCAGAATTATCGGAAGTTCCGTGCTTACCACTGCGGAACTTCCGATCTTCGGAACATCCGCACGTCCAAAAATTCTATTCCGATTTTCGTCTCAGAGGAATCTCAATACCAGTATTATCGGACACTCCGCTACCCCATGTGCGGAAGTTCCGATTCTCTTCAGCCGAAACCAAAACCCAGGTAAATCGGAAGTTCCTTTTTCCAACACCGGTAGTTCCGATTAATCGGAACTTCCGCTCCATACACAGCGGTAGTTCCGATTTCCCTGACTCAGCCCAGAAACAGTCCAAACCGAAAACCTCAACTCTCAATCTAATCAACACACTTGTCAAATACTCATCACTCAGAGTGGAGGACCTCTCACATGGTCTCTCAGATACACAAAATCTTCTAGTTCAAAGCTGAGGTCACGACGACGATTATCGGCATAACTCTTTTGCCTGGACTGGGCTATCTTTAACCTCTCTCTGATCATAGCAACTTGTTCTTCGGCTTCCTGAATAATATCTGACCCGAACACTACGCGTTAATTGTTTTGACCAATTCAATGGAGTTCTGCAGGCACGACCATACAAAGCTTCAAATGGTGACATCGACAAAGCGGCGATAAGCTGTTGTTGTACGAGAATTATGCATACGGTAAACTCTTATCCCAACTGGTAGCATTAACTAAGGCACGGGCTCTCAACATATCTTCTAATATCGGTTGACTCTTTCGGTCATCCATCGATGCGTGGATGATAAGCGATCTTGAAATTCGGATGAGTTCGGGGCTTCATGTAGGCTCGCCAAAAGCGAGAGGTGAACCGAGATCCTCGATCGACACTATCTTCTTAGGCACACCATGCGGTGACAATTTTGACATATACAACTCGCCAAGCGGTCTCACGAGTAAGTGGTTTTGATTGGCAAGAAATGGGCAACCTTAGTCAAGCGATCCACTATTACCCAAATCGAATCATAACTTTGATTGAGTCTTGGGTAAGCGGTAATAAAATTCATACCGATCTCTTCCCACTTCCATTACGGTATCTTCACGGTTGTAGCAATCCTGTGGCCTCGATGCTCTGCCTTTACTTTTACGACACACGTCGCATAAGGCAACGAACTCTGCGACATCTCGCTTTAAGTTTGGCCACAAAACTTATTCTTAACATCTGATACATCTTAGTACTTCGTGGTGAATCGAATACTTTGAGTCATGGGCTTCCTTGTAATCGGTTGTCTCAATCCATCAATATCGGTACGACGATCGTCCATTGATCCACAGTATATCACGATCATCTATGGTGAAGTCTTTAAATTTTTCTTCGACATCTTCTTCTTGAGATCGACAAACTCGGAATCCTTGGGTTGGGCTTCACGAATCTGTTTCTCGAGTAGGCGCACTTCCAGTGGCCACAAATCCTTAGGAACTACTTCTAGTTGTAAGCGGAATTCCTTTTGAAGTTACGAGCAAATCTCTTTTGCTTCGAGCATTGCGGTAGCTCTTGCGACTCGGTGCATCTGCAACTACATTAGCCTTACGGGATGGTAATGGATTCAAGATTATAATCCTTTATTAATTCCAACCATCTTCTCTGTCTCATGTTCAAATCAGACTGAGTGAATATGTACTTCAGGCTCTTATGATCTATGTAGACTTCACAGCGATTACCAATGAGATAATATCGCCAAATCTTCAAGGCATGCACTACGGCAGCTAATTCCAAATCATGGGTAGGATAGTTCTCTTCATGAGGCCTTAATTGCCTTGACGCATAAGCAACAGCTCTGCCTTCTTGCATAAGAACACATCCTAATCCTTGACGCGAAGCATCACAGTAGATATCAAAATCCTTACTAATATCCGGCAAAACTAGCACTAGGGCTGAAGTCAGACGTTCCTTCAATTCTTGAAAACTCTCTTCACAAGCTGGGGTCCAAATGTACTTCTTCTCTTTCTTCAACAATTGCGTAAGGGGCTTAGCAATCGTTGAGAATCCCTCAATGAAACGGCGATAATATCCCGCCATTCCCAAGAAACTACAAATTTGAGTAACCGTCTTGGGCTGCTCCCAATTCATTCTGACTTTAACCTTCCGGGGTCAATTGCTACTCCTTGTTTGTCATCACATGACCGAGAAATCAACTTTCTTCTTCCAAAAGTCACACTTCTTGAACTTGGCATACAAGCGATGTCCTCTGAGTTTCTCTAGGATTAATCTCAAATGTTCTGTATGTTCTTCTTCTGACTTTGAATATACCAAAATATCATCAATGAATACTACTACGAACTTATCCAAATATTCCATGAATGCTTTGTTCATCATGTTCATGAAATAGGCAGGGGCATTAGTCAATCCAAAAGACATGACTAAAAACTCATAATGTCCATCCGGGTTGAGAAAGCGGTCTTTGGTACATCTTTAGGACAAATCTTCAAGCGATGATAACTTTGATCGTGAGATCGATCTTGGAGAATACTCGGCTCCTTTCATCAGTCGAACAAATCATCTATGCGGGCAATGGGTACTTGTTCTTGATGGTAACTTCATTGAGAGAACGATAATCGATGCACATTCTCATGCTTCCATCTTTCTTCTTGACGAACAAAGCGGTGCTCCCCATGGCGGCGAACTAGGTCTTACAAAACCTTTTCCGATAGTTCTTCTATCGCTTCTTCATTTCCACAAGTTCATCGAGGCATCCGATAAGGTCTCTTGGAAATTGGTCTTTGTTCTGGCACTAGATCGATGACAAACTCAATGTCACGGTCGGTGGCATTCACAGTAATTCTTACGGAAATACATCAGGTAATCTCGACTACAGTCGTCTTCCAAAGCTGTCTTGCATTGTTGACTACCAAATGTCCATCACGTCTTGAGGTGGCTAGAAATTCTACTTTCTTTCTGTGGTATCCTCAATTGTCACGGCTCTTGGCCACAATCTAGCTTGCTTTATGTTTGGATAACCAATCCATACCAAGGATGACATCTATGGTGCAGTGTCTAGAACTATTAGGTTGGCTAGAAACTCAACTCCACCTATGAGTAGCCTAGCTCCTAAACATCCAACTTTAGAACTTAGCTCTGCTCGAGCGACGGACTAACAGTATGCTTAAGATGCATAACTTCCAATTTGTTCTTAGTTGCAAAATTTGAGACAAGCGAATGTGAGCTCGAATCAAGCGAGCCCGATCACGGTCTCGAATTTACTAGAAACTTACCCGATTACAACGTCAGTGCTTCTTGGGCTCCTTCTAGAGTGGCGTGGTTGACACGGCCTCGACTCATCGATGGCGGTGCTCCTCGGATTGGCCGGTAGCTTGAGAAGTTCCTTGATGGTTGCCTTATCTTGGCGTCTTGGTGGTGTATTCCCAAGGTTGAAGCGTCTTTGGGTGATAGTCCCATTCTGCGGACATCGGTTGGCGAAATGCCCTGCCGACGGCGGGTAAAGCAAACTCTGGTTGTATTACGTGGGTTGCTTCTTTGGATTGGGGTTGGAGTCTTTGGGTTGCGGAAGTTCTAAGCGGGCGAGTCTTGAAGTTGGTGCGGGTGGTCCGCGAATGCGTGGTGGAAAATGGCTAAGCTGCGGTGGAATCATTGTTGCCCTCGGTGGGGTTGGTGACTTCCTTCTTTGAGTCATTCTGCGCTACGATGATCTTCCAATTCCTTGCGCTTATCCTCTAGAATCAAAGCCTCGATCAAGTTGACTTGAAATCCGATGTTCAATCCTTTGAAAACGACTACGGCGAGCCTTGTCGGTGGCGAAATCTTCTGCGACATATCGAGCAAGTTGAGAGAATTTGTTGAGGTAGTCGATCATCGACATTCCTCCTTGCTTGAGAGCACGAATTCATCCTTCTTTAGATCCATGATTCCTTACGGTACATGATCTTGGCGGCGATTGTGAACTCTTCCCAAGTAATGTCTTGCGGCGTTCCATGTCTTTGCACAAAGTTTTCCCACCATTCGGCGGCAATGCCTTCCATCGGTGAGAGGCGTCTGAGAACTTTTCATGATCATTGCATTGAGTGATCAACATCTTTCTCTCAATGACGAAGCCAATCATCGACTTCTCTTGGTGAGACATGTCACGAGAAGGTTGGTGGGCGGGTCCTCATAAACTCCGCCAATTTGGATGATCCATTGTGACCATGAGCAAGCTGGGGCTCCATTGTGATCTTGATTGTTGTTGTTACGGTTATTCATAGCTTGCATCCGATTCATCATGGTGTACATCATTTGAGTGCAGTGTCATGAATGCCCCAAAATTCGCAGATCATTGAAGGTGCTTGTGGTGGGGCTGCTTCTCGGAAGTGCATTCTGTCGATACGATGCAGTATCGGAACCACTTGCGCAGACTTGACGAAGTCTGTACCATCTGGTGAATCTCAAGGGTTAGATAAGGTAGCAAGCACGAGATAAGTTGTAGAACTAAGCGGGGTAGGTAAAACCCAACAACATATTTTAAGAAAGCTCAATGAAACTCTTATATTGATTAAGATAATAGTATGGCTTGCAACAAATGCCTAAGGGCCTTTGCGGCTCATACTTGCACACAAAAATAAGGGCAATTTAAGCACACCAAACTACCGCCTAAAGGCGACTCAAGACTTAATCTTGGCTAAGCACGAAACAACTTAATCGGACTACTCGATCAAATAGCCTCCATGCACCTTGGCGGTGCTCCCTTCTTGTAGACACGAAAGTGGTGGCATCCTCGCAAACCGATCTTGATGTCCCGAGGATGGTGCAATAGGAGCGAGTGTCCACAGTGCAGTCTTCTTTGGTGCTTACAGCTCTGCTTGCCTCTGCTGGCTCTTACAGTTCGGCGGTTCATCGACTTCTTACGGGTCTTCTTCTTGATGTCTTCTTCGTGATCGTGTCGTCCATAAAGAGTTTCTTCAAATATGGCGATCCTTTCTTGACTCTCGAAGAGTCTCATAGGTACCTCGGCTCTATAGCGGCTAACTCCAATGATTCTTCTGGCGTGAATCGGGCGAGATGCACGACGGTGGCGTTGTCTTCTCCTCCGTGAGCGGAAAGCGTGCAGCAAGATCCACGTCGGAAGTGCGGGGATGATAGCGAAAAGCGTGTCACGAAGCTCTCGAGTAGATGTTGTAGATCCTCGGGATGGCAAGGCGTGAAGACTCTGGATTGCTTCAATCCAAATACTCCTTCGAGTGAGATGTTGATGGTTTGCTTGACTTGGTGTTCGCTGGCGTGAAGCGGTCAAATGGCGAGATCACTCCACGATCTCGGCCGTTCACAATCCAAGCAATCGCCACGGTACAATGGACGATCGAACCCTCCAAGTACTTGTAGCAACTTCCAAAGCTCGTGGCAAGTCCTCCCTTGCGCTCTCCATAACTCGAAGGCGAGGCATCTGTCAAGATGGACAAGGATATAAAAACAACTTTAAAGCAGCGGGGAGAGAAAGAATTTGAGCAATAGTTGAGTCAAGAGAGACATGAGATGAGTTAAGGAGTTCAATTAATCTTGCAAGTTAATATTTGCTTTAGAAAATAGTTTTGGACTCACTAAGAGCGGCCAATCTAACTAGGGTCAAGACCTACGACAAGATGGCTCGATACAACCTCTGTCGGGACCCAAATATGCAAATCTGGACCCTCTGTATTACTGCACTAGTCTAGGATCACGCTAGTGCACACAAAGTGTCAACATCGATGAAATATCACATCCATACAACGAATATAAGAATAAGCGAGTACTTTGAATAACAAATAGCTGTTGGGACCTTATGGTGAGTTTTACATTTATTAAGCCATGCAAAGTCGACAATAAAAGAATAAGCTGCAATGAAATGAAATAAACTCCGATGGCTCCCATCAATTTACCACGAACAGTGGATGGGATCAAGACCCTAACGTTCAACCTTCGTAGAACTCTTCTTCAAAAGCGGTGACGACTCCTCCATACATTGATTTGTTTAGCAAGAGTGAGTACACACCGTACTCATAAGTCATACCACAGAATGCATTTATACATGATGGCTTATTCCAAAGAAATAAACACGTGGTTATTTTGCGTAAATACAACATTTTCAATTGAATACAAATAATAGATTGAAAGCATGATTCAAAACAAATAGACGATAATAAGTTAACAATGGATTTCACAAAGTACACATAGTCTAATCAAGTTCTTTCACACAATTTGAGCGAGTTATCTCACACGGTGACCCTTCCCAATGGTTTTATGAAAATCTACCCCTCGTGTGAAATTCAGAGCATGTCCATAGCCGAGGGCGCGGCTATTCGAATAGATTGGTTTAACACTCTGCGAGTTTGTACACTTTACCCACACGATACAATCGATTGTAGCGATCGCGACCATAACAAAACCTTTGAAACTTCATCTCAAACAATGACACTCTGGTGTGCTTTCTGCCGTCAATTTGTACACGGACCCTTGGGCGACACACACCATTGGGCGAGGATCGACAAACCGTCCGCGATGTGACCCAAAACACGGTACACACCTCCGACCCATCACATAGCTTAAATACAACTGAGTTGTCAATGTCAAGACTCCATAACCTACTAAGTCAGGCCCGACCCATACTAGGCATGTGGTAAACAAGAAGAGCCAGTTCAATGGCGCACAAAGTTAAGTCCTTAATTGACCAAGGCAAGACTTCGATTTTAACCCAAATCACAAAGTTTAATAAGCACACAGCTCCACCATTCACACAGAATCCACCACTTGCCTCGGTCTAAATCTTTTCCCACCTGTTGATTAAATGCAACACATGCCATCAACGAGTAACGACCTACAGACACACAGTTTCATCACACAGTTCCATAATCACTTAGTCAAGTTTATAATTGCAACTCTCACATGAAATGATGACTCGTGGCATGGCTAAGCGATCTAATCGTATCTAACCAACCCACGTTGGTGCTACGATAATACCAACTAATTATTAACCAACCTAGGGTGACAAAAGATCATGACATACAATAGACAAGGTGGCATAACAATTTGGATTAATAACTACACCCAAAAGCATTTAAATAAATACTTGAAATAGAATGCAATATATTGAAACAAAATATTTTGAAATCGGGTTCAATATGATCAAAGGTATAACTTGCCTTGGAATAGATCTAGATATTGGTCTTGGTCTTGAGGTACTCCTTCTTACGCAAAATTCCCAAGTATCGGCGCTACTACTGCAAGCGAGACAAAAGAAACTAAATAAATAAATAACAGAGGCAAAACAACTCCAAAAATTCAAATAAAATTCACCATTAAATAGATCTTAATTTTATATGAATTTACAAATTTGAATGGGCTCAATTGGAGTTCGGATGCAAAAGATATGGGCTTTGGAAGATTTGAAAATCAATTAAACCCTAATTTGGATTTTCTCGAATTTCCCGAATTATTTTATAAAGGAAATTCGGATTATTGCAATGCTTGCGTCGGTAGAATTTCGGAAAAAGAATTAAATTTAAATTAAAAGCGTGGTGGGACCCTTTGTCATCCTCTCGACTCATGGTGGGTGGGTCCTCCGAGCCGAGGCAAGCTGGCGATGATGAAAGGCCATGTGTGCATCTTGTTGGTCTTGATCTGGCGCCACGAGATGCACACGTAGGCGAGAGAGCGCGAGAGGTCGACGCGGTGACGAGGCATGGCCGACGGCGCGCGAGGACCAAGGGTATCACCGTGATCGATGGCGAGTCGCCGGCGACCAAGGGTACGAGCAATCCTTGCGCTATTACGCACCTAGTCTTGACCTTACCGGCGGTGAAAGTGACGGCGGCGGCCGGCGGTGGAGAAGAAGCGGGCGAAGTCACGGCTTTTGCCGGACGGCGGCGATGGGATTCGGCGACGACGAAAGCGCGCTGGTGGCTGGCGACACCGAGCCCAAGGAAGGCGATCGATGACTACCGTGGCGGCAGCGGCAGCGGTGCAAGCGGCGAAAAACGGCGGCAATAATTTAGATTTTGGCTAATGTGGGGCTCTGGGCGAGAGATCGACGGGCGTTTGCTATGGGATGCGAGGAGGGCGGGAAACCCTAGGGTGTATTTATAGGGCTCGGGAGCGGCGAGATGGAAACCCTAATTGAGTCCGTCTCGGTCACGCTCGAGATCTTCCGGTTTTAGGAGATAGGCGAGATTTGAAAGTTAAATCGGTTGGGGATGGATCGGAATAGCCGGGACTCTTGATTGGTGGGGTTGGCGCGAAATCGTGCGGATTCTTAGATTGTCGGACGAGCTCCTTGAGCGAAAAAATGGCGACAAAGGCGAAGCGGGAGGAAGAAGACCGTGTCGGAGGCAGCGACCTCAGCGGGCCCACGCGTCGAGAGAGAAGAAGCGGCTGGCCGAGATCAAGCGCCCCAGTGATCCGACGGATGGGACAAGCGAGCGGGAAGTCGGGGCGAGAAAAGGCGGGCATGGCGGAATAGTGTTGGGCCGCCCAACAACATTCGAAAGGTTTTCTTTTGATTTTTCTTTTAAATAAATCCAGAAAATACAAATAGCTAATAGAAAATAGCAAATGACTTTGGAAAAATTCCAGAAAATTCTATAAAATATATCCAAGCAGATAGAATCTAAATAAAATAATTTTGGCAATTGTTGATATTGGGATTAAGCACATTAAATCAATTTGTCCTTAAAGTCCATATTAAGCTTTTTAAATTAATATTCAAATAATCCAAATGATGAATTTTCTTGCTACCAATATTTAAAAGATTTTTAAAGCTCTGAAAATAGGGATGTTACACCTATCGTACATCTTTGGGCTATCGATCCACTGGAAGAAGTGGTAGTGTATCTCAGACTGCCATTACATGGGGATGAAGTTAAAAATTTGTGAAAATCAATGTAGGGAGTAGGAAATCGAGATGGTGCCCGCACGTGTAGTATGCCCGGGCGGAGGTGTCTGGGTGTGCGATAGGATGATATTCGCCGGCTCATCACACACACACACTACGGGCCCGAAAACCGTGGTGGTACCGGAGCATCTTTCATTGAAAAATCTATGTATTGTAGATGTTTGGCCTTCTTTGCAAGGCACTTGTGCTTCTGCAACATCCTGGCATAGAGGTTTCTCGATGAGTCCAACATATCTAGGTATCGTAGAAGTTTCATTGTATGTAACAAAATAAGGTGGACAATACATTAAATTACGACAATGAATGATGACTAGATGAGCTGGGTCTGTTGGGGCAATGCTTCATTAAGTGCCTAGGGGTCTTGCATATCCTGCACTTGATTGTGCAGCTAATACTGGTACGTTAGGTGGCATCCATGTTATTCCAAAAGCACCGCGTCTGCCATCGTCCCTTTCCTGTTGTCTTCAAGGCCTTGTTCGGGCTCCATTGCACCCTATCTGGCCAAAGATACTTGTAGTTCATGTCCAACCCGTACGAGTGAAACTTTGCACTCCATGTACCGAAAAGGTGTTGCATGTTATAGTACTCGGAGATGTACGACGTAGACATCTGCCTTATTTGCGCACATGCCTTGTACACATGTGAGCATGGCTTGTGCAGGAGTTTGGGCTTTGTTGCAGGTGCATGTCGCCACATCACCCACGGTGCATGTGTTGGAAATATGCCATAGAGGCAATCATATATATGATTATATTTCAGTATGTTCATAACATTGGATAATATGTTATCTTGTTCATAGAATATTATCAATAATATTTATTATCAAGTATGTGACTTGATTGTGAAACTCTATATTTCCGTGATGATTATTCTTAAAAGCGTTCCCTGGTCGGAAACATATGAGAACACATATGAATAGACTAACATATGTATTGGTTGATGACTATGTTTCACAAGTCATGGATATGGAGATATCAAATCAATAATATGGACACATGTTAGAGAACATGGTGTTGAAAAAGACCCACCTTGAGACACTGTTGAGAGTGTTATGATTCTATGTATCATTAGTTGGTCTCAAGCAATGATGATGTATAATCCTTAGACCTGAGACCAGCATGGTTTCCTGCATATGTAGTAGCACTCTTAGGGGTTGCCAAACGCTACTCGTAACTGGGTAGTTGTAAAGGTAGCTTTCGGGTATGCTATGAAATATGCGAAGGGATGTGACTGGTTAGATATGGGATTTGCCCCTCCTAACATAACAGGAGATATGTCTCTGGGCCCTTCGTTGTGGTCGGATAAAGACAGTACATGGTCATGCCACTAGTGATCGAAGTGTCGACCACATGAAGTTATTCTACACTTGATCGAGAAAGTATTGAATAGTCCATGGATGATACAACCTCTCACCTGGAGTTCAATCAGACACCGTGAGGCAAAGGGAGAATACACGAGAAGGTCTTTCAGTTCGATCATATACTTTCAGTTCGATCAGATACATACTAGTCTTATGGAGATACAAGCTAGTCGTAGGCTAGTCGAACATAGTCACTAGGTGATCGAAACCTGGTCGTAAGGGGTTACGAATTGGTCGAGACCATATATGAATTAGTCAAACTTTGCCACTACTTTTGCCTTCAAGATTTATCATGGAACTAAATATTTGTTATTACGTTCTAGCCATAAGTAGAAATATCATCTCTGCATCATGTTTGATGGCAGAGGGTTATAAATTCATTATAGAGAACAATGGTTGTTCTATATTTTTGAATGAAATATTTTATGGCTATACTCCCGTTTTGAACGGGTTGTTTATTTTAAATCTTGATGATGCACCCATCTATAATATTAATGCAAAGAGGCTTCGGCCTAATGATATGAATTCTACTTTTATTTGGCATTGTCGTTTGGGTCACATAAGTGAGAAATGCATGAAGAAGCTCCATGATGATGGAATTGTAAACTCATTTAATTTGGAATCATTTGAAACGTGCGAATCTTGCCTGATCGGAAAGATGACTAAGACACCTTTCACTGGTCGGAATGAAAAGGTGTCCGACTTATTGGCACTCATACATACTGATGTATGTGGACCAATGAGCACAACAGCTAGAGGTGATTTTCAGTACTTCATTACTTTCACCGATGACTTTAGTAGATATGGATATATCTATTTAATGAGGCACAAGTCGGAATCCTTTGAAAAGTTTAAGGCCAGAATGAGGTACAAAATTAACTTGGTAAGACAATCAAGTCTTTAAAATCTGATCGTGGAGGTGAATTTTTGAGCCATGAATTTGGTGATCACTTGAAACAATGTGGAATTGTTCTACAGCTTACACCACCGGGTACTCCACAGTGGAATAGGGTGTCCGAGCGGTGTAATCGGACCTTGTTGGACATGGTTCGGTCAATGATGAGCCAATCAGATCTGCCATTGTATTTTTGGGGTCACGCTCTAGAAACTGTCGCTTTCACTTTAAATAGGGTACCATCTAAATCAGTGGACAAGACACCATATGAGATATGGACTGGGAAGAGCCCTAGTTTGTCTTTTCTAAAGATTTGGGGATGTGATGTCTATGCTAAACGTTTGACGTCTGACAAACTCACACTCAAGTCAGATAAATGCTTTTTATAGGATATCCTAGGGAAACCAAAGGATATTATTTCTACAATCAAGAGGAGGGAAAAGTTTTTGTTACCCGAAATGGTGTCTTTTTGAGAAAGACTTTCTTTCAAAAGGAGTCACAGGAGAAAGATGCAACTCGAAGAAGTTCGGGAAACATCTAAAAGTGCTTCAACTCCTAATGAATCTCTACAGGACGAACAAAGTGTTGTTGAACTTGTAGATCAGGCATCAGCCCCACGTAGATCTAAAAGGCCACGTCAATTGCCTATAAGGTATGGGCATGACGTATTATTGTTGAATAATGATGAGCCTAAAACTTATAAGGAAGCGATGATGGACCCAGACTCTGAGAAATGGCTTGGAGCCATGAAGTTCGAGATAGACTCCATGAGTGACAATCAGGTTTGGAACCTGGTCGATCCACTTGATGGTGTTAAAACCATTGAGTGCAAATGAATCTATAAGAAAAAGATTGATATAGATGGAAATGTTCACATTCATAAAGCTCGACTTGTCGCAAAAGGGTTTTGACAAGTTCAAGGAGTTGACTACGATGAGACTTTCTCACCAGTAGCGATGCTTAAATATATTTAGATCATTCTAGCTATTGCTGCATATTTCGACTATGAGATATGGCAGATGGATGTCAAAACAGCTTTCCTTAATGGAAACCTAAGTGAGGATGTGTACATGACACAACCTGAAGGTTTTGTTGATCCAATGAATGCTAGTAAAGTGGGCAAACTTCAGAAATCCATTTATGGGCTGAAGCAAGCATCTCGGAGTTGGAATTTGCATTTTGATGAGGAAATCAAAAGGTTTGGTTTCGTCAAAAACAAAGAAGAGCCTTGTGTTTACATAAAGGTTAGTGGGAGCGCACTAGTAATCCTAATCTTATATGTGGATGACATATTATTGATTGGGAATGACATTCCAATGCTGGAATCCGTTAAGGTATCATTGAAAAATAGTTTTTCTATGAAGGACCTAGGAGAGGCAGCATATATCTTGGGAATAAAGATCTATAGAGATAGATCAAGAAAGCTTACTGGATTAAGCCAAAGTACTTATATTGACAAGGTGTTGAATCGGTTCAACATGCAGGATGCCAAGAAAGGGTTCTTGCCTATATCACATGGCATAAGTCTTAGTAAGAGTCAGTGTCCTTCGACAACTAATGAGCGAGACCATATGAATAATATTCCATATGCTTCGGCCATTGGATCTATTATGTATGTCATGATTTGTACCCGACCAGATGTATCATATGCTCTAAGTGTTACGGCGGATGCAGTGATCCGGTGAAGGTCTTTGGATGACTATGAAAACATTCTTAAGTACTTGAGAAGAACTAAGGATGTGTTCCTAGTTTATGGCTGTGATGAAGAACTCGTTGTAAAAGGTTACTTCGATGCAAGCTTCCAAACTGACAAAGATGATCATCGTTCGCAATCTGGTTTTGTATTCATTTTCAATGGAGGAGCAGTGGGCTGGAAAAGTTCCAAGCAAGAAACGGTTGCTGATTTTACGACGGAGGCCGAGTACATTGCGGCTTCTGATGCTGCAAAGGAAGGTGTTTGGATAAGGAATTTCATTGTTGAGTTGGGTGTGGTTCCGAGTGCCTTGAGCCCAATGGATGTCTATTGTGATAATAATGGAGCCATTGCGCAGGCTAAGGAGCCTAGATCCCATCATAAGTCCAAACATATACTCAGGCGTTATCATCTCATTCGCGAATTGGTCGATAGAAGAGATGTTAAGATATGCAAAGTTCATACGGATTTAAATGTTGCTGATCCGTTGACTAAGCCTCTCACACAAGCAAAGCATGAGGCGCACACAAGAGCTATCGGTATTATATACTTAAATGATTGACTCTAGTGCAAGTAGGAGACTGTTGAAAATATTCTCTAGAGGCAATCATAGAGATGATGATATTTCATTATGTTCATGATTTTGATAATATGTTACCGTGTTCCTTGAATGAATCATCAATTATAGATCAATAAGTATGTGACTTATTGGTGGAACTCTTTAACTTATATGATGTCATTCTAAATGTATCCTCAGTCGAGGTCCTTTGGTGGAACACGGTGACTCTATGACTGGCACATGTATTAATTGATGACCATGTTTTACCGGTCATGGATATAGGGATATCGAATCAATAATGTGAGCATATGTTAGAGAACATGGGGCTGGATAGACCCATCATTAAGACACTATTGAGATTGTTATTAATCTATGTGTTGTTAGTTGGTCTCTAGTAATGATGATGCATAAATCCTTAGACCTGAGATCAGCATGGTTTCCTACATGTATAATAGCACTCTTAGGGGTTGTCAAATGCTACTCGTAACTGGGTAGTTATAAAGGTAGCTTTCGGGTATGCTATGAAGTATGCAGAAGGATGTGATTGGTCGAGATGGGATTTGCCCCTCCTAACATAACAGGAGAGATGTCTCTGGGCCCCTCGTGGTGACCGGATAAAGAAAGTGCATGGCCATACCACTAGTGGTCGAAGTGTCGACCACATGAAGTTATCCGACACTTGATCGAGAAAGTATTGAACAGTCCATAGATGACACAACATCTCACCTGGAGTTCAACCAGACATCGTGAGGCAAAGGGAGAATGCATGAGTAGGTCGCTTAGATTCGATCGATTCTGATTGGTCATATGGAATCTGAGTTGGTCGTAGATTGGTCGAACGTAATCACAGAATAGTAAGAACCTGGTCGTAAGGAGTTATGAACTGGTCGTGACCAAATACAACCTAGTCGTATAGAGATACGAACTGGTCGTAAGTGATGAGGGCCTGGTCATAGATCATATTACATTAAGGTTTGTCAGATATATTCTATGTGTATTCGGGAATCGTTATATGCTGCTAGGTACCGCTAACGACTAGTGGTCGGAAAAGAGTTTCCGAGTCTCAACTGATTACACAAGAACCTATGGGGCCGCACACTTAAAGAGTTGGGATCTGTTTTGGATGGTGATCCGAATTCGTATAGGCCACGAGTTCCTAATGAGCCTCAAAGTACTAGGACAATCCGCAACTCGTGACGGTCACAGGAGCGGGAGGTGAGGACGCGCGGTGAGTACGACCACTCGGAGGAGAATGTGAGTCGTGAGTATGACTACGACTGCATCAACTCGCTACAACGACTCTATTTTCGCTACGAGTTGGCGCGTTTAGCAGTAAACTCGTGATCTATTACTAGGGAGGTTCCTTGGTTGCGCGGAATTTTTGTTTTGTGCTATCGTAGCCTTCCCGCGATCCCTACAACTGTTTCTCAGGCTCGAACCACCTGCACAGTACCCCAACCGAGCCAACCGGCGAGCTAACTTGGCCGAACCCTTTTGAACGCGGTCCGTCTAATCCCGATTGGACGGCCCACGAGCCGTCGACCGAAGGCTCGCACGCTCACCGCTTTGAGTCGTCGACCGCCCGGGCCCACCTGTCGGGATCGCCTTCTACCTCCCACTGACTCGCGCTCAGGTGTTGTGCGCCACGAGCCCGCTTTGCTCTGCTGCATGCTGTCAACGCCTTTAGTCACCGCCCTCCTCGACCTGTCCTCGAGCTGCATCACTTGACACTGCCTCCGTTCCGTCCCTTGCCTGAGCTTAAGTCTGAAGGACCGAAATGGCAACAGAGGGGGGGTGAATGGTGCTTTAAAATTAATACTCCCCTTCAATGTATTCAAAACAAATCTACAAAGCCCTCTGGATCTCTTAAGAAGAGTGAAGCAAAATCAGAGAATGAAAACAAACTTGATCGTTCTTCCGAAATCGGAAGTTAAGGCGATAGATTGCGGAAGTTCCGCTGCGGTAGTTCCAGATGTATATCATGGAAGTTCCGCTGCGGTACTTCCATTGAATAAAATCGGAAGCTCAGATTATCGATCAAGAAACGACGCTCGGGTTTTGCCCAAAAATCCAAACTACTTAATCTTGAGTGCTCTTCTCGGGTCAAGTTTTCTGGGACATCATCCTAAACCTCATCTTGACCTTATGGAGAAGAATCGCAACCAAAGATTCAATAATCGAACCAAAAACGGATTTCTTGAAGAAGGGGTAAGAAAGACCAAAACCAATGATAAGAGAGATTCTTAGATTCTTAGAGCATGAAACTTTGAGGAAGTAATAGCAATACCAAAACGATTCTAGATATGAAGTTTCATGCTATTTCATAAAACGAAACAAAAGATATACAAAACCCTAGATATTCAACATGAACAGAGAGAGAGAGTTGCAAAATCAAGTAATCGAAACCTCAGATTTCATTGGATTGAAATATGGATTACAGAGGTAACACAAAGAGGAATGATTACAAATGGTTTCAGTTCATCAACTCCACAAACTCAAAAAGCAAAACACACCCTTTTGGTGGAGCTAACCCTAATTTCCTCTAAAAAAAAAATCTAACCCTAACCCCAGGGTTCTCCCCTATTTATAGCCTCTGCTAATGGGCCTCCAACCCATTAGGCCCGCTACACCCGAACGGAACCGCCTCCACTTTTGCCGCTTTGCGAAAAGACCCTTCGCCTTGCACCTTCGGAAGCCTCCGTACACCTTGTTGTGCACGACTACAACCGCTTCAAGATTCACGCCGTCTTGACACATCCCGACCGTTCGACCTCAACGCCTCCTGCGCCTAGTCAGGTCCACGTGTCTCGCCACGACTCCATCTTGATGCCTGCGATCAACACAGATAAAAACACATCACATAGCATTGCACAATATCATAGCATCAATATTTGTATAAGACTCAAACTCATACAAAATCAAAATCACAATTTAACCTTCTCTCGCACGATTACGGACACAATCGGAAGTTCGCACTTACCACAAATGAAGTTCCGATTTCCGAATTTATCCGCACTTGTCGAATTATCGGAAGTTCCGTGCTTACCATCTGCGGAACTTCCGATCTTGGAACATCCATACGCCTAAAAATTCTATTTCGATTTTCGTCTCAGAGGAATCTCAATACCAGTATTATCGGACACTCCGCTACCCTATGTGTGGAAGTTCCGATTCTCTTCAGCCGAAACCAAAACCCAGGTAAATCGGAAGTTCCTTTTTCCAACACCGTAGTTAGATTAATCGAACTTCCGCTCCATACGGTAGTTCCGATTTCCTGACTTCGTAGAAGCAGTCCAAACCGAAAACCTCAACTCTCAATCTAATCAACACACTTGTCAAATACTCATCACTCAGAGTGGAGGACCTCTCACATGGTCTCTCAATCTCCCCCTTGATGAGTATATTGACAATTACCGAAAAAGCATAAGATGAGTTTGAGATTCCAGTCAACCAAGGTCTAAACAAGAGAAATTAAGCACAAGACCAAGTTGACACAAAGAAAAAGACTTGAGATGAGATGAAAGAGCAATTTTCGCACAAAACTCAAGGCTTTTCTTCAGAAGGCTTTTTCTCACAATCATTCTCCCCCTTTGGCAATAAAATCATCAATATGTAGAAAAGGGAAGAAAAGACTATATGATGTTCATTTTAAGCATTAGGAGCCATGTAGATTATCCAAAATGACTATTAGAGTATTACACCAAGCCATATACTCAGAAGAATGCTATCAAGATCATGACAATCGATGTATAGAAGAGCTAAGGCAGAAAGTCCATAATCGATTAATGATCCATTCTATAGCGAGTCAAATAAGTCAAGATTGAAATCTAGCTAAAGATATCCAAGGATGATGCAAGCCATGTCAAATAATCTAAGTTGAACCAAGAAGACTCATACTGAACATTTTAGAGTGCTACCAGTTGAAGAAGGACTCATTTTATCCAGGACTTGGTCTCTTTAGAGATAAGCAATTTTAGCACATTTTTCTTTTTCTGAAGACTTTTTATTTTAAGGCTCTTTAAGGTTTTATCTCGATAAAGCAAGCTCTGGACTAGGTGCCATCCACAACCGCCTCTGAGCTTCAACCATTTTTTTAGCCATGTGCTAGATCCCAAGCCTTATCGACCACTCCAAGCAACAGACTTAAGGAGGTGATCTTAGGTCATCAAGGCTCCCCGAGTTCATGCCTAGTGCAATGGCAAGCCGTCTCATGAGAAAGATTTGGTGAGATCGGTTTTTTCGCACAAAGAGATCATTTTGCTTTTGAAGTTTTTAGACCGGTGATTAGAGATAAGTCATGTTTCTTAACAAACCGACATAGCTTACTCAAAAGTTCAAAGAGATTCAGGACTCAACTCGACCTACTTGACATGGCGAAAATCATAAAAGGATAGTTTTAACGGACTAGTCTCAAGAGCTATCATGACAAGATTTTAATTCAAGTTTAGCATTTTTAAATACCTTAGCATGGCAAAGACTAAACTACACATAAAAAGTCATGATAGATCTAGCAGTTTAGCATAAATCATGGCAAGATGTAGAAAGTGAAAACAGATCATAAGGGATAATAAACAAGGCTCCATTTGATTATTATGCAATGCTTGATGAAATACACAAAAATCCAGATTCCCTTCAGAATGAGATGCATCTTTTAATTCAGGTTGAGTTATGACACAATTAAGAATATGGAATAACCAAGAATAACTCCCCCTGAACCACAGGAACAAAAACGAGAATCTGATAAGTAAAACAGAAAAGGCAGTCCTTTAGAGCATAGAAAAGATATAGAGAAAACTATCGCTCAGACAGGTTCTTATCTACCCCATATGATTCTAGGACTATTAGCTGATCTACACAAACACTAAGGAGCAAACACTGTCCCTGTCTACCCAAGGGTGGCCCGACCCCTGCTAGAACCTATAAGAAGTGAGTAAGCTCTAATTAGAGAGGGAAGAGACAGCTAATAAGCAGCATCCTAGAAGCACAAGACAAGAAGTAGATCAAAGCAATTGTGGCAAGAGAAGTACTCTAACCTATCTTTGGAAGGACTTTGACCGAAACATTAAAAGAAATGAAACGAGAAAGGAGTAAGAGTATAATATAATATTATATAATATGATACAAGAGTAGCACAAAGCTCCCTCTCACAGTGATCCATAAGGACAAACCACCCCAAGCTCTCCATGCAGAGTGAAAACCGAGAGGCATCCGGAGGCTTAGTGAAGATATCGACCAGCGGTGCTCACTCTCCACAAACTGGAGCACAATGTCACCCTTCTCTACATGGTCTCTAAGAAAGTGATATCGATATCAATATGCTTGGTCGAGAATGTTGCCTGGGTTCTTGGCAATGCAAATCGCAGACGTGTTATCACAAAAGAGTGGAACGCAATCGATAGATAGCCCAAAATCCTGCGGTCGAGACCATCAAAGCACTTGACGACAAAGAATTGCGACAGCGTACTCGGCCTCTGCGGTGGGCTGCGCAACAGGATTGCTTCCTCGGCGACCGGGAGACAAGAGAAGTGCCAATGAATTGGCAAGTGCGAAGTGCTCTTCCTATCTATCCTACAGACAGCAAAGTCTGCATCGGAGAAAGCTCTAAGAGATAGACAAGAAGAGGAGGAGTACCGGATACCATAGTCAATGGTAGCTCGAAGGTACCGAAGATGCGCTTCACCGCTTGACGGTGAGATCTGAGGAGAAGCCCGAACCGAGCACAAAGACACATGAGAGAAGTGTATGTCCGGTCTCGAGGCCGTGAGGTACAAGAGAGAGCCAATCATGCTCTGAACTCCATTTGGTCAACAGTTCGCCGTCTTCATCCGGATCCGAGCATTTGTAGATGCCATTGGAGTTGATCTTGGCTTTCCATCATTCATGTCGAAAGCGCAGGAGGTCTCGAGTGTATTTGCCTTGATGAAGAAAGGTACCCTCCGAGTCTGTTTGATTTGGAAGCCAAGGAAGAAGCTCAACTCGCCCATCATGCTCATTTCAAACTCCGAGCTCATGACATCGGAAAAGCGGGAAGCGAGCACGCGAGGAGCCGCCAAAGATAATGTCATCCACATAGATGCGACGAGCGCGAAGATCGGTGCCAAGGCGGCGGATGAACAATGTTTTGTCAATTTTACCCATCTCAAAACCATGGCTCGTGAGATAGGACTTAAGCCTTTCATACCAAGCTCAGGAGCTGCTTGAGTCCATACAAAGCTTTGGAAAGCTCGTAGACATGGTTAGGGTATTTGGGGTTCTCGAAACCGGAGGTCATCGACATAGACTTCTTCCTCAATAAGGCCATTGAGAAAGGCACTCTTGACATCCATCTGGAAAAGCTTGAAACCCTTAGAAGCTGCAAAGGCAAGCAGGATTCTAATGGCTTCAAGTCTAGCTACAGGGGCAAAAGTCTCTTCGAAATCTAGACCCTCAACTTGAGAGTACCCACGAGCTACCGGCCTAGCCTTGTTTGAATGACTAACCCATCTTCACTTTGTTTGTTTTGAACACCCATTTGGTCCCAATGATATTGTGACCTTGAGGGGGCTCAACAAGAGACGGACCTTGTTTCTTTCAAAGTTTTCCAACTCCTCATGCATAGCGTTTGTCCAAGACTCGTCAGATAGAGCATGACAAACGTCTTTGGGCTCAAATAAGGCGACGAAGGCAAGAATGGAGCAGAAAAGAGACAAACCAGCCTTAGAACGTGTGACACGCTCAAAGAGGTCTCCAATGATCACGCTGAAGGATGGTCCTTTTGAATGTGTTTTGGAGGTCGGGGTGAGATGAAGAAGTGGCCTCTACCTCATTAGCGAGGCGAGATAGGACAGAGCCACTAGCTTGGAAGAAGCGAGAAGGTAAGGTGATCTCCTCGAGGTGCGGTGGAAGAAGGCACCTCAAGAGGAGGAGGAAGAAGCTGGATCGGTATACAACCATCATCTCCGTCTTCCTCTTCGTCCACAAAGATGGACTCGGTGCTCTAAAGAACACGAGATATCGGGCCTAGTCCCGGTGGCCTCATCGAAGGTCACCTCCTGAGTTTCTAACAATTTACTAGACTCGCAGCCTGGACTCTATAGGCACGAGAAGAAGTCGAGTAACCCGTAAAGATCCCATCACAAGATCGTGACTCGAACTTATCTAGGTTCCCGGACTTGAGAATAAAACACTTGCAACCAAACACACGAAAATGCGAGACGCTGGTTTTCGCTCATATCATTTGTTGGGGGCGTATGGAGGCGAGGCGGTGCTCTACACTGTCTCACCACAAAAACTCTCAAAGTAGGAATTCTTGAACTCGGTGCCATTATCGGTCTGGAATTGCTCGTAATGCACTGGAAGCTCAACGAAAGCCTACCAAAAGACCACGAAAAAGAGTAAGCGTCTCATCCTTCGAGGCTAAGAAAAACACCCAAGAATACCTCGAGAAGTCATCGACACGACAAGCACGTACCACTTCCCTCCTCTTGTCGCACTCTAGCCGGTCCCTCTGTGTCCATATGGGCGATTGACACAGTGCATCTGTCATAGTCTTTATGGCGGAGGATGTGAAGCGGCAACCATTTTGCCGCTTAGGCAAGGAGCACAAACAAGATCCTTGACCATTTTGAGTTTCGCAAACCACGAATGAGATCGTGGCCGCTAACTTTCGGGTCGATGATCAAATCCTATATGACCAAGTCTCCTATGCGAGAAAGTCAAATCACGAGATTGAAGCAATTAAACATCGGAGAGGATCACTAGAAGATCCGGAAAAATCAGACGAAAAATCCTCCCATATCGAAATCCATAAACTAGACTACAGAAAAATCAAGAATTTTGCAATTGTTTTTCTTAAAGCTCACCTCGAAACCGTCATCGGTGGTGAGAGGCTGAAAGCGATTATCTGCAGCTTACTTACTAAGGCAACATCTTTTAAAATAAAAGAATCATTAATGCTCACGAGTACCTTTAGCGATGGCGCCCAAATGAAGCATCTCGAAGGTGATCGTCTCATCACTGGAGCGCGGGCTAGGAAGAAAACCAACGAGACTCACGGTCATATGGCGTGAACAACCGGAGTCTACAATCCGGACCTTTCCCTTCCCGGCCCGCGACCACGAGTCAAGCAGTAAAGTCTCGATCTTGGGGTGAATCAGCGGTGATTTTGGCACCCAATCTTGAGTAACACGCGACAGATGAAGTAGTCAAGCAAGGCGACCTCTATCTACCCTACGCTCTCTGTCACTCAACAAGTCAAAGATCTCACTGTTCTTTGGATCCATTGCTATGAAAGAGCGAGTCGAAGTGCGATAATATCTTTGGTCTCGCCATGGTAGCTATCTCGAAAGGAAAAGCGAGATCTACCCTCGGGGCGGCGGAGATTACGACCAAAGGGAGCATGAGGATGAAACTCGAAAACTCGGAAAAACCAAGTCCTCGATCTTGCCCAAAATCATCGATGGAACAAACCTAGACCTCGTGTTGGTCTTAGGTGCACTCAAGATCCGGGTGACCACGAATGTGCCTAAGAGACTCAACCACGGTCTCTACGCGATCTTGGCGCGTCAAGCAATGGTCAACTAAATGTCCATCTTTACGGCGGAAGGTGCAATGATACTTCGCCTTACGAGGGCAAGCTGCAGTGGAATCACCTTCTTCGTCGAAATCCTTTGAACAAAACCCACGACTTAAAATTGACTTTCTCGATCCCGGCTTAGTTTTGATCACACACAGTGCTATGGTTTTGAGCACGACGGTGGATGCTTCCTCATATCCTCATGGATATCATATCCTAGACCACGATTAAATCTGCAAATTTTAGATTTGTCTAGAATGAGATTGAGCTTCTTCTTGCCTCCTACAAACCTCTCGAGAGTGTTCATAAGATCACGACACTCCAAAGAGAGAGGTGCAAGAAGAGCGAGGGAAAGAAGGGACAGCAGAGGGTAAGGGAGCGGAAGAAGAACCAACAACAGAGGAAAGATTGGCTTGTGCACGCACACGGTAGACTTTGGGGGACGATCCTCTCGCTAGCAGATTGGTTCACGTTACTAGGCTACCAAACCCTTAGACTTCTTCCCAGCACACACAATACAAGCCGATGATTGTGTCTCTAGAAGGTCCTTAGTTAGCTTCACACATTTTTCATCCAATGCAACCAAATCACATTTTAGTTTATTACAATGATTGCAAGGTGAGCTAACAAGGTCCTTAGAAGCATCTTGAGCCAATTTATTCTTGTGATCAATCATTTCTTGAAGCCGCTTAGATCTGATTCTAATTCGCAGATTAACTTAGGGCAGTTTAAACAGAAACAATAGGCTCTAGTAGCGCGACTTGAAATTGACAATTTTGTGATCGCCGTTTAGGTTCATCTTGAGTTTATTACAATTTTCACAAGTTTGAGCGGATCAAGCAACATGGTATAAAGACCTCTAAGCGAATTGTCCTTAACCTCACATGAGGTGCAAGCGATAGCCTCATCAGTAGTGGATGAAAGAGGTGCTACCCTACTCATCTCTAATTGACAAGAAGGCTAATGTTCTCTACCTTAATCATGTCAAGTTCGGAGGACACACTATCATGTAAGATCCTTAGTTTTCCATATCATCAATCAAAGCCTGACATGTGTCACATTCATCACGGAGGGAAGCGGATGTAAGTAAAGTAAGCTCCGTGATAGTCTAGCTACTTCCTTCTCTCACCAAAGACACTTAGCCCTAGACTTAGCATGGAATCTACCTAGCTTAAGAAAAGCATCATTAAGCTGGTCATAAGTGGGACTTACCTCATCTGAGTCGGATGTGACTCGGCTGTCGCTCGATTCGCCCGAGGGCCATGAAGCACATCTGGGAGAAGTTGCCGTCGTCCTTGGGATCATGATCGTCCTTTCCATCATCGTCCTCCACCCCTCCACCTCATTTGGTGTCCGGTTAAATCGAGGCGGTGAGGACGCAGCGATGGAGCAACTTCTTAGCCTTCCCAAAGTTGCGGAACTTCTTCTTGCCTTGATCAGTCTTTGAGGGCTTCGTGTTGCAGTTCTTGTCGATGTAGTCGTTCTTGCTTGGACCGCCATAGTCACCTTTGCCCTTCCCAAGCTTGGGACGGTTTGCTCGGATGTGGTTGGGGCCACCACACTCGAAACAAATCACAGGACCTCCTCTTTTACCATCCCTCCTCCTCTTGTAAGCATGAGAAAACTTAGAGCTAGGAGGGCTAGTTGTTCATCCTCAAGTGCTCTAGCGATCATCGGTTATGTCACGAGAGCGGCTAGGAGAACCCGTGATCGACTCGAAGAAGATCCGAGTAGGATCGGTGACTAAAGCCATCGATTGTGACTTGACCTTGAGAGACAATGTCAATCTCGTGAGTCTTGAGGCGAGTAAAGCGCATCAAGAGTCGAGTCGAGGTCCGTGCTATCTTTGATGGTAGTCACTTTCATCTCCCAAACACGAAGATCAAGTGCGAAAGCATCATCGGCGTTATCCGAGTCGGGGTATGTAAGACCGACCGCTCGGAGGTTGCTCAAAATCTTGTGAAAACGCCGAAAAGCACTCGTCAAGAGATTCACCGACAAGCATCTCAAATTTCATTGTATTCACGCTTGAACTGGTCTTGTCGAACCGTCTTAATCGGGTAGTGCCCTCATGGTATGCATCGAGGTCACCCGGATGTAAGCGTAAATCAAATGAGAAATGCGATCAAACTCATACGCTCAAACCACGAATAATTATGTTCCTTGCCTTAGCATTTGCCTCAACATCGGCCATATTTCCGGCATTGATGTTCTCATCGGCAGAGCAACAAATCTAACCTTCACCTTTCTCCGGATGGCATACCCCCGAGCACGGATGTAAGTTTCCATTCGGCTCTTCCGAAGGGTAATCGGACCATCAAAAGCTGGAGGCTTGGTGGAATACTTGTCCGTTGCCATGGCTCAACCGACCGATTAAGATCTATCAAGAAGAGCTAACAGCTCGATACCAATTGAAGGACGAAATGGCAGCAGAGGGGGTGAATGGTGCTTTAAAATTAATACTCCCCTTCAATGTATTCAAAACAAATCTACAAAGCCCTCTGGATCTCTTAAGAAGAGTGAAGCAAAATCGAGAATGAAAACAAACTTGATGTTCTTACGGAAATCGGAAGTTAAGGCGATGGATTGCGGAAGTTCCGCTGCGGTAGTTCCATGATGTATATCGCGAAGTTCCGCTATGCGGTACTTCCATTGAATAAAATCGGAAGCTCAGATTATCCCGATAGAAGAACGAGCGCTCGGGTTTTGCCCAAAAATCCAAACTACTTAATCTTGAGTGCTCTTCTCGGTCAAGTTTCTGAGGACATCATCCTAAACCTCATCTTGACCTTATGGAGAAGAATCGCAACCAAAGATTCAATAATCGAACCAAAAGCGGATTTCTTGAAGAAGGGCAAGAAAGACCAAAACCAATGATAAGCGAGATTCTTAGATTCTTAGAGCATGAAACTTTGAGGAAGTAATAGCAATACCAAAGCGATTCTAGATATGAAGTTTCATGCTATTTCATAAAACGAAACAAAAGATATACAAAACCCTAGATATTCAACATGAGCAGAGAGAGAGAGTTGCAAAATCAAGTAATCGAAACCTCAGTTTCATTGGATTGAAATATGGATTCAGAGGTAACACAAAGAGGAATGATTACAAATGGTTTGGTTCATCAACTCCACAAACTCAAAAGCAAAACACACCCTTTTGGTGGAGCTAACCTAATTTCCTCTCAAAAAAATCTAACCCTAACCCGGGGTTCTCCCTATTTATAGCCTCTGCTAATGGGCCTCCAACCCATTAGGCCGCTACACCGAACGGAACCGCCTCCACTTTTGCCGCTTTGCGAAAAGACCCTTCGCCCCTTGCGCACCTTCCGAAGCCTCCGTAGACCTTGTTGTGCACGACTACTTACCGCTTCAAGATTCACGCCGTCTTGACACATCCCGACCGTTCGACCTCAACGCCTCCTGCGCCTAGTCAGGTCCACGTGTCTCGCCACGACTCCATCTTGATGCCTGCGGTCAACACAGACAAAAACACATCACATAGCATTGCACAATATCATAGCATCAATATTTGTATAAGACTCAAACTCATACAAAATCAAAATCACAATTTAACCTTCTACGCGCGATTACGGACACAATCGGAAGTTCGCACTTACCACGCGGAAGTTCCGATTTCGAATATCCGCACTTGTCGAATTATCGGAAGTTCCGTGCTTACCGCTGCGGAACTTCCGATCTTCAATTATCCGCACGCCAAAAATTCTATTCCGATTTTCGTCTCGAGAGGAATCTCAATACAGTATTATCGGACACTCGCTACCCTATGTGCGGAAGTTCGATTCTCTTCGGCCGAAACCAAAACCTGTAAATCGGAAGTTCCTTTTCCAACACCGGTAGTTCGATTAATGAACTTCCGCTCCATACAGCGGTAGTTCGATTTCCCGACTCGACCGAAGCAGTCAAACCGAAAACCTCAACTCTCAATCTAATCAACACACTTGTCAAATACTCATCACTCAGAGTGGAGGACCTCTCACATGGTCTCTCAAAGTCGCCTCCACACCTTCACATTTCCTCACTTCTCCTCACGGCCAAGAGGAGGAGGAGGCTCTCCTGTGTACCCAGTTCAGGTAAGCTCCTCCCAATGCATCTTCGGGCTTTGTATTTCTATGCTATCTCCATTTTGGCTCATGCCAGCCCCTGTCGTCGTTTGTAGACCTCGGAACACAACCGTGCTCTTGGTGACCTCAGAGCACGCTCCCGAGGACATCCTCGCGTCAACTTCCATTCCAGCGAGCTCCTTCTTATTAAAGCGCATCATCTCGTGTCCTTGAGTATGATTAGCATTACACCTCAACCAATTTTGCCTTTGCACGGCAGGGCCTCGTGAATTTGAAGCTTTGCCCATTTTCGGCCGAAGTTCACCCTTTCATCTCCCACTTTGAATTGGTATGACATTCTTCGATCCATTGCTTCTATAGCATCTTCTTGTGTTCCTTGAGCTATTCCAGAGCTTCATTTCGCTTTTTTTGATCCAGTCAGTCCTCCTCGTGTGAAGCCGTGCCGCCGTCGTCACCATCTCCGACGCCGCCCTAGCTCCGACTATCTCTTCTGCTCTCCAGCACTCAGGTAGCTTCCTGGTAGTCCCTTATTGCTCAGGCACCTGCTGGATTGGACAATGCAGAGCTCTTTTACTGATTGCACGTTTGTCGTATGAGCTAGCACCGCCCCTCTCCAGCTCGCCGCCGATACTGGCCAGTCAACCATCAAGAGTACCACCGATAGGTGCGCAGCACTATTGTGTATCAGTCCATGCCCTTGGTTCGCTCCGCCGTGGCCGGAATCACCGGTGACACGCCGGCGAGTTCACCATGCTCGTGTCGGACGATCGACAGTACTGTAGGAACGTAATTAAGACACAAATCAGTCATTAAATGCGCAAATGATTTCTTACTTTATTTAATGATGTCTAAAAGAGTTGATGAGTCTATAGCATGTGGACCCGTGAACAGAAAATGGTCACTAAATAACGGTTGGAATGAGTGGATGACATGTGGGTCCCACAGACTTAACGGCACAGTCGTGGATCGATGGACCGGTCCATGGACTTACTGTTCATGCACTATGTGCTGTGAACCATCTCTATGATAGGCGGGACACACTTGTCAGTCAAAAATTTAAAATCATAAGTTAAAAGAAAAACACACTATTTGTTGGGTCCTGCAGGTCAGTGACTGCGCTAGCGCATAACTCGGAGAGAAAAGTAATGAAGTCTTTAGAAAATTCGAAATCCATTTTTTTTGCCCAAAATTTTTAATAACTTCAAAAATGCATAACTAATTCATTTTAACTCCAATTTGTATGAAACCAGTGCTGGTAATTTTTATTTTTGATGAACTTTATTTCAAAATAGGTTTCAAATGTTTCTTTGTAGTAGATAATATAGTTATTGAAAGTGATCCCTAAATCTATTATTTTTACAATAGAAAAAGGCTAATAATTTTGAAAATTCATAACTATTGCATAAAAACTCCAATTGAGATGAACCCAGTTGAATTGGACTTATAATTTTATTCTCTATTTACCTATGCAACCCTTTTTCTCCCCACTGCTCTACAAATTTTGGCCATAATGTTAAATTGAATAAATTGCATTTTCAGGAAGTTTGAAATTCAAACTACTATGACTCTCACATACTAAATGCAAATGGAATGATTCTTTCACCTAAATTAATCTAAAATCAGCATCTAGCTACTGTAGGAATCTCATGCATTTGTGAGCATTTTGTATTTGTGACTTTTCTCGATGTTTATTCGGTGTTATCGTTATATAGATTCTGAAGCACTTTTTATTGACTCGTATGCCACCGAGAGTGAACAACTTGAGTACCAACAAGGCAAGCATCATTTGAACTTTCTTTTTTTTGCATCATATTGCTCCCAGTTTTGATTAGTTAGATACAATGATAATTGCTTGCATGCTTATTTTTTATGTTGCTATTTTTGTGATGTGTAGTTAGTTATATCCTATTCATGAGGTTATCTGATGAGGACATTACCCCTATGGATACAACCATATTTTCTATGCTTGCTATTCCAATTACAAGAGCTCGTCAACTTATTTTATCAGGTAAATTCGTTTCTAGGGCTGACTGTATTATTTGAGAACTCTATGATGCTGTCTAATGGGGATGATTTACTTGCACTTAGAAATCTAGGACTACGACCAGTTCAAGAAGGTCTACGATCAGTTCCGCAGGGTCTACAACCACTTCAAGAAGGCCTACGACCAGTTTCACTAATACTCGGTGAGCACAATACTTGTTGGACACAATCTACAACCAGAGATAGCATGGACTCCTCAAGACCACCCCAGTACCAGTCCTATGACCAGGTCTTCGACCAGAGATACGCGGCATGAATAGTAGATAAGGTGTTGCGTCACCATTTTGGACTTAATAGAACCTTGTAAGCGTGTCGAGGTCGAAGCCTAGGTTGTGTACGCCTCCTCCCACGACCGCACAGCCCTAGATCGACCTCCTCGTGTACCCCTATATATATGCAGTAGCCGTCATAGTTTAGGGTGGGTTTTTTCTTTGAGATTATTCTGCTTAGCAGTCTCGCCGTACGTTTGGTTGAGGAACCCCACATTGTGAGCTTCATCTATATTCGCAATACAATATCAGATTGCATCTTCCACTTTCTTACTTGTGTTCTCGATTCGCATGCAGGAGATAGCCTTCTTAGTGAGGTCAACCGCGTTCGACACGGTTGATAACCATCGGAGCAGTGGTGTAGTGATTGCGAGGGGTTCAATCTATTTGTTTGGAGCCTTTGGATCATCAACGTCGAGATCTCCACAATCGACTTATCAGTACCTTTCGGAAGATCAAGCCACCGTCAACCCAGTACTAGTCCTACGACCAGGTCTTCGATCAGAGATACGCGATATGAATAGTAGATAAGGTGCTACATCACCATTTTGGACTTAATAGGGCCTTGTAAGCATGTCGAGGTCGAAGCCCATGTTATGTACGCCTCCTCCCACGGCCGCACAGCCCTAGGTTGACATCCTCACGTACCCCTATATATATCCAGTAGCCGTCATAGTTTACGGTGGGTTTTTCTTTGAGATTATTCTGCTTAGCAGTCTCACCGCACATTCGATTGAGGAACCCCACATTGTGAGCTTCATCTATATTCGCAATACAATATTAGATTGCATTTTCTACTTTCTTGCTTGTGTTCTCGATTCGCACGCAGGAGATAGCCTTCTTGGCAAGGTCAATCGCGTTCGGCACGATTGATAACCATCGAAGCACGGTGTAGTGATTGCGATGGGTTCGATCTATTTGGTCGGAGCCTTTGGATCATCAACGTCGATATCTCCACAATCGACTTATCAGTACCTTTCGGAAGATCGGGCCACAGACACATCAGTTGGTATCAGAGCTAAAGTTGCCCGTTAGGTAATCACAATTTTTCCCCTGTTAGATTAGTTATTTTCCATCGTCCTAAAAATCCAGAAAATTGCCCCACAAAAATAATTTTTTGTCGTCGTGTTCTTCCGCTGTCCCATCACCCATTGTGTCTTTGACATTTTCGTTCTTTGTTTTGCGTTATTGAATTGGTGTCCTTTGTCTAAGTCGTATTGCTGGTTTAGAGTCGTGTTCTTGGTTTCTAGTCAACACCGTCGTTCGTCGTGCCACCATCCATCCTGGCCGCCCACTACCTATTCGAACAAACCCCCCTTTTCGACCACCTCCTCGTGTTCGACCACTTAGTCGGATCCGACCACCTACTCGGGTTTGACCATCAACTCGTTTCCGCCCCGACAACCCTATTTTTTTCTTGTTGCTCTCGGACACCCCACACACTC
Source organism: Hsuehochloa calcarea (assembly GCA_036346395.1). Lineage (NCBI taxonomy): Eukaryota > Viridiplantae > Streptophyta > Magnoliopsida > Poales > Poaceae > Hsuehochloa > Hsuehochloa calcarea. The sequence continues at coordinate 42,284,683 of CM070594.1, forward strand.
ATCCTATCATGCCTGCCACACAAAGTCCGAGAATAATTTCCATAGCCGAACAGAGCTAACTAAAGTTGAGAGAGATAGTATCTTTTAATTACCTGTATACCCCTGCTTTCTACAAAAAGTTTATGACCCATATATATTCATAGACCCAGAAGAGGATTTTTGAAGAGTTTTGAGTCAAGGTCACATTCGCAAAAAAAAGGAACCCTAGGTTGGGTTTCGGCAGCCAAAAAAAAAGAGAAGAAGAAGAAGCAAATCGACCACCCCCAGTGAAGAAGAATCAAATCGACCACCCCCAGTTGGTCTACGACCACTCCCAGCCTTGCATCCTTTGAATCCTTTGTATTTAGTCCTTATTTTCGATTAGTGTTGTGCTAGAGCTAGGGACACTTTTTAGACTAGCAACCGTGACAGGTACTTTGGACCCTTATTCAACTTTGCTAATCAAGTTACGGTTTTTGCTAATGCTTGCTACATATTGTGCCTTCCGAGCTCTACCTACTCTTGATCAGAACATGTCCCCTCTTGCAATCATACCCACTCTCGACACGGTATCACGAACCAGCCACCGGTTGTACCACCTGCTGCGTTGGTAAGAACACTTGTAAGAGTGTGGTAAGACGCTTGAGAGTGTGTGTTTCCACCTTCCATCACCTAGTAATTTATAGGATAATACCTTTGTGTTGTCTTTTGTTTTCTACTAACCATGATAGGTGAGACGTCTGATGAGAAAGAGTGTATTGTAAAGGGAGAGCTCATGACGCACTTGGATGAACAATGCACTACCATTAATGAGGGCATCGACAGGAAGCTTCAAGCTACCACGATCACATTACAGTGCTCAATCAACGATAGTATTGCAGCGCTCACCTTACGCCTTGAAAGAATGGTGAACCGGGCCCCAAACATTGGACGTGAGTATGATCACGATGTAGCCCAAGATCTTGAGGAGGGAGGTGATAATGAGAGGAGAAACAGTGATACCGGCGCTGTGTTTACTGACCAAGATGCACGTCAATGACACCGCCTACATCACAACCGTCATGGTATGGGAGGTAATAATTTTCAGCACCACAATGCTCGTGCTAATGATAACCCATTTGCTAAAGTTAAATTTACCATACCATCCTTTGAGGGTGTTTATGATACTGAAATTTATCTAGATTGGGAGATGACAGTTGAACAAAAATTTAATGCCCATCTAGTTCCTGAAGTACATAGAGTCAAACAAGCTACTAGTGAATTTAAAGATTTTGCTATCATTTGGTGGAATCAAGTGGTTAATTCTAGCTTAACACCTGATACATGAGATAGATTGAAGGTAGCTATGTGTGCTAGATTTGTTCCTCCTGCTTTTAAACATGATATGCGTAAGAAATTACAGCACTTAGACCAAGATAATAAATCTGTCGAGGAATATTATCAAGAACTACAAATAGGCATGCTGCGTTGTAATGCTGTTGAGGATGATGAGGATAAGATGGCTCGTATTTATGCAGGTTTAAGGTGTGAGATTCGGGACATAGTTGATTACAAAGACTATAATGATTTTAATAGCTTGTTCCAGCTTGCTTGTTTGGCAGAAAAGGAATTACAGGGTAGACAACAAAGGACTAGGAGCAACTTTGGCAGTATGTCTACATCAAGATCAATGCCGAAACAAGCCAAGACAGCCCCACCTCATGCTTTTCAGTCTGCTGCCCCCTCTGTGAGTAGGGCGCGTTTAGCATCACCATCTCCACCGTCACGCACACCCGAAACGAGCAAATCTACTAGTGTGCAGGCACCAGCACAGAGCTCTTCATCGGTTGCTTCCAGGTTGTACAACAGGAATTGTGTGCCACCGTTGTAAAGGAATGGGCCACTTCATGGGAGATTGCCCGAGTCAGCGAGCGTACATTGCGATAGAAGACGGTGGTTACGTAAGTGCTAGTGATATTGAGGATGAATACGTTCTTGCAGCTAACCTTGCAGGTAATGATGATGAACATGAGGCAGATAACGATGGTGAGGAAATTTTAGGTGCCGCTGCTACAGAGAATTATAGAACTATAATTGTGCAGCGAGTATTGAGCACTCAAAGAGATCTAGATAATCATGCTGAAGAGGAGAATGAGCTAGTTGAACCATCGACTCCATTGGTTGGGAAGGAAGATGAGGAGATGGATGCACCTAACTCATCTGAGGAGAGCCAAAAGGTAAAGATCATGATGCTATCATCACTCAAGGTGAGTATGCTTGTGAAGAACTACAATTGTCCACTGTTCATGCTATTTTAGAGCAAAAATTAGTGGAAAACAATTCTGATATGTACATGTTTCACGAAGAGAATTCAGACTGCATTGATTTTAGTGCACCATGTGATAAACTTGTTGATTTACCTGTTGACTTTAGTACACCATGTGATAACATAATTGAATTGCATGTTGTTTTGAGCGATTCATATGATGAGTCAATTACATATAATGATCATGTGGAATTGTTAGACATAAAGAAGTTTTGACTGGAATTCTCGTACTGATTCTTTATGTTACATTATGTTGAAGCCAACGATGAAATTGTCACATGCTATGGAGAAAATTTCTCAAATCGCATGTTTGAAATCCTTGTCTAGTGCGTACACCCCTGGATATAAGTTTAATTTGATAGGAGATTATGGTGTAGACAATCAATTTTATGTGTATCGAATATGCATAACTTGTGATCACATAGATGAATTGAAGTTTACTATTTTGAACAACAATTCTTGTGTACCGAATCTTGTTCATTATGAGAAGAAAATAGACTTAAGTGATCATCCAATGCCTATATGTTCATCTATTATTGCACCATCTTGTATTGACAATCTGCATAATAATATTGAAGAATGGAAGAACTTTCAAATCTTTTCACCCTTGCTAGATGAATTTACTAACGCCCAATTGAAATATGATTATATAGATGAACTTTGTTTGATTCCAAAGGTTGTAGATTTGCTCATATGTGCTACCACTACAAGTTTACAACTTCAGAGATTTGAATTGTATAAATGCTCCACTTACATTTGCAAAACTAGTTGTAATAATTGTTGTGTGAGAAATGTTGTTTTGCTCATTAACATATATGATTATTCTTGGGCTAATAATACAATGAGCTTTTATGACCGCTTCTGTTCTATAACATTAATTGTGTAACAACGAAGAACAGTTAAAATAGATAACATATACATATACCATGCATACACCTTGACTTCTTTGTTACCCTATTTTTAGCTTATCAAAAGCCGAGGATGACTTTGTTTTCAAGAAGGGGAGGATGATGAGGACATGACCCCTATGGATACAACCACATTTGATATACTTGTTATTCCAATTACAAGAGCTCGTCAACTTATTTATCAGGTAAATTCATTTCTAGGGCTAAGTGTATTATTTGAGAACTCTATGATGCTGCCTAATGGGGATGATTTACTTGTACTTAGGAATCTAGGACTACGACCAGTTCCGTAGGGTCTACGACCACTTCAAGACGGCCTACGACCAGTTTCACCAATACTCGGCGAGCACAATACTCGTTGGATACAATCTACGACCAGAAATAGCATGGACCCCTCAAGACCACCCCAGTACCAGTCCTACAACCAGATCTTCGACCAGAGATACGCGACATGAATAGTGGATAAGGTGCTGCGTCACCATTTTAGATTTAATAGGGCTTGTAAGCGTGTCGAGGTCGAAGCCTAGGTTGTGTACGCCTCCTCCCACGGCCGCACAGCCCTAGGTCGACCTCCTCACGTACCCCTATATATATGCAGTAGCCGTCATAGTTTAGGGCGGGTTTTTCTTTGAGATTATTATGCTTAGCAGTCTCGCCGCACGTTCGGTTGAGGAGCCCCACATTGTGAGATTCATCTATATTCGTAATACAATATCAGATTGCATCTTCTACTTTCTTGCTTGTGTTCTCGATTCACATGCATGAGATAGCCTTCTTGGCGAGGTCAACCGCGTGTGTAGTGATTACGAGGGGTTCGATCTATTTGGTCGGAGCCTTTAGATCATCAACGTCGAGATCTCCACAATCGACTTATCAATACCTTTCGGAAGATCGGGCCACAGACTTATCATTATCCTTGGATTATTTTCAGTACATACATGCTTAAGTTAGGCTGTGTAAAATATATTATTTGGGGTTTCTTAGCCATGCAAGTCTAGTGCGATAGTTTGATTGTCGGGAATAACCTGACAATTATAGGAGACACAACCTTCTTATTATCTTTCTATTCCAGATCTTTGTTTCTATTTCTAAAGTTAGTTTTTATTATTTTTAAAAGAGTTTTGGGTCTGGACAAGTGGTTGCTAGTGAGGGTGCCTTCGTGCACGAGATCGGATATGTGGTTGACTTGTCTGGACCGCTAAGGACCGAGCAATGGGTTGTCATTCCAAGTAACTATCGTGCTGCCACACGCGGGGTGGGAGCCGTTTGGTCAAGTAGGGGGAAGGTTTTATTGGTTTGAACCACAGGTGGTGTGAGGACATAGCGACCGTGAAATCCTATGTTCCTTAGGAACCCAGTGTAATATATATTGTGCAGGTGAGCACGATTCCTATGTTGGGGGTTCAACCAACATACTAACTACGTACACTGGCTCCTCCGACACAACGTGTATGCCCACTTAGCATTTGCTATATGCTTATGTACTAAGTAGGGTTTCATCTTGCATGGGTGGTCTAACTCAATAAGGCTTTCTTGCTGAAAAATACCGAATCTCGATTTCCCCGGGCGACACACCATAGGAAGTGTATTTAATCCGGTGGCTTATGGGTTAGTTGAGTCATGTGGGTAAAGTAGTATACCTCTGCAGAGATCAAACTATTCGAATAGTCGTATCCACGGTTATGGACAACACTTGGTTTGGGAAGACATCATCGCTAGTCTTTTCTGTTAAAATTTGATGGTTACAACTTGGTATTCGGCATGAACGGGTGTTCATGCATTTTAGTTTATCAAAGTGGGCTGCCACTTTGGTGTTTTTTTGTTAAATTGTTTACAAATGTATCACTTTATTACATACTTTACTTCTACTTCAAATCTGATTTGTAAATGTCAATTGAAAAATTAGTATGGTTATTTGAAAATTATTGCATTTTTGACAAAACTAGAGCCACTAATGCTATCCTTTGATTGCCCAATATGCATAGCTAATTTTTTCTTTGTATAAGACTTGCGAGTACCTTTGTACTCAGCTAATTTGTCTACTGGTTTCAGGTAAGGAAGATTGTGCGCCCGATGAGTTCGTTAGCGTCGATGTAGGCGACACTAACGAATATTACTATTATTTAACTCCCAGTCGGTTGCCTTGGGTTATGGGGCACACCATGCTGGACCTTTTGGTTTATTTAATTTACTTTCGTTGCTACTTATTGTTCTTATTTAAATTTGGTTAGTCGGTCGTTATGTAATAGTTGTAGACTTAACTATTACTATATATTTTGGATTATCAATGTATGGATGTTGTATGTCTATGATTGACATTGCTGAGGGTATGTGCGTGTTGGTCGCTGATCTTGAGATCTAACACGAGACGTATACCCGCTGTTTTGAATTCTACTTTAACTTGTCTTAGTGTAGGTTTGGACCGTTTGGAGAACCGATCATCATACGGTGCTTGCAGAGGAGCAGCGCACATGATCACCGGGGCTCTAGTTGCGGTCGGGTTCCTCACTTGGATGGAGTTAAGGAGGAATTCATTCACTTAAGGCCTAGAGTTATTTCTATAAGACCGGGAAGGCATCGGTCTTACGGAAATAACCCGATGGTCCTCACAGATAAATTACCTACCATTTGGGGGAAGCAATAAAAAAAGTCGAGCGACGAGTAACGAGAAGCAATCAAATAATTAATCTTAAAAAAATATAATTATGTTACGTTTTCTGAATTCTCAGCGACGAGCGCGAGAACGAGAAGCGAAACACAATTGAGATGAGCGATGAGCGACCGCGAGAGTTCAGTATTTATAGCCGGCGAAGGAGGAGCCGCTACGTTGGTGCTGAAAATTCCAAATGTGTTGTCTAGGCTCAACACTGCGGGCAAGGGGGGACAGCAACGACGGGACGACAGATGTGCGGAGGAGGGAGGCCGGGCTGTGGGAAAGGTGGCCACCGCACGGTGGCCGTGCGGATTCTCCTGTGCTATATTTTTTAAAAAAATTATATTTTTAGCCCATTCACTATATTTTGAAATTCCTACCTGTTATACTGAGGAAAGAGAAAATATGACGGCCGCACGGCCACTGTGCGATATCCTCTTCCACTGCACGACCACTGTGCGGTTTCTCCTCCACCGCACGGCTATTGTGCGGTAGCCTCCTCCATCGCACTGGCACTATGCAATATCCTTTCTACCGCGCGACCACCGTCATATAGTTTCTTCTCCACTGCACAATCACTGTACAATTTCTCAACGTATCTGCGCCGGAGATGTCTGCATGATCAACATGTAACACCATTTTTACAAATAATGAATAACAACTGCTACATTTGTACGTACACAGCGCAAAACCGCCGTTACGGCCAAAAACTCGTGACTATCACGATCTCACTTTCCGTAGTCTGTAGCAATGTACAATAGTAAAATGCCGTCCTGCGGCAGCGGCACAAATCAACAAACTCCTTGGAGAGGACGCACGAAGCATGATTAGAACATCAAAAAGGAAGGGGAAAACCAATTCTTTTGGTTTCTTCCCTCTCCGTTGCCGTAGCAGAGCCCTGCCCACCACCTCCCCTCTTCCCCATCTCGCTCTTTCCCTCTTCCTCTCTTCCTCTCTCTCATTGGCCGTTTCGCCCCATGAAACCCCAAACCCTCGCCGCTGCCGCGTAGCCGCCTCTCGCTCCTCTCGCCGGCGACCCCCCGCCCCCCGATCCCGCCGACGCATCCTATCCCGCCGGACGACGATGAATGGGGCAGCGGTGCCCGACCCCGCGGCGGCCTCGCCCCAGGCGTCGCCGTCGCTGGTGCCGCTCGAATGGAGGTTCTCGCAGGTGTTCGGCGAGCGCAGCGCCGGCGAGGAGGTCCAGGATGGTACTGATCGATCCCTTTGCGCACTCACTTGTCGTGTGTTTTGGTTTGTTCGTGGCTGGTAGCTGCTGGATCTTAGTGGTTCTGTGCTCCGGAGCTGGGTCTGAGGCTAGGAGCCGTGAATGGGTGCTGGTGATGTGATGGTTGGCGGCCCTCCTGCTTAGATCGAGCCATGAATTTGCGGCGGTAGTGGTGCTATCGGATGGGATGCGCCAAAGCTCGATGCTTTGGTATCGGGGATGTGGAATATGCTGCTTCATCTCTTCCAGATCAGTGCTGTATCCTGTTGTTGATGCTACGTAGGTAGTTTTGATTAGTAGATGTATAGCACTGTGCCATTCGTGGTGCAGTTGAGGTCTTTCCATGGGTGACAAAGGGTAGAATACGTCCTATAGTAGTCTAGCTGAATCCCGTAGTTGGAATATATAGTGTGTAATCACGGTTATGTGTTAGGTTGGTAGTTGGTGGTTGGTGGTTGGCGTTGGCCAGAGAATACAAGTTGTGGTGAAGTATACAACAACTACCGTTGGCGTGTTCTTCTACTTTTGTAAGCTCGATGATATGAAGTAAGCTAGATGATCTAGTAAACTTAGGTTTGCTAGAGCTTGCGCGTGACGTACGCCTGTTGAATGCTGCATGGCATGTGGGTGTTAGCTGACAAATTCTTGTAATGCCAATGAAAAATGCCCAACATGGAATTCTCACACGCCTTGGACTCATTGATACTTTTTGGGATGCATGTTGTTGCTTTGCTAATGATGTGTGTAGTACACAATGGGTGTCCATCTGTCTGATAGCTGGTGAAATATTCAGATATATATGGATATGTCTTCGAAGAAATGAAATAAATGTATTCCTTTTCATGTACAAATCAATAGTTTATTATTGTTCTTCTACCCCAATTTAAATGGGTTTGTTGCACAATCACTACATATGCACCTAAAAATACTTTTGATAGAACCTGAAGACGTGCCCCGCAAATCTGTGTTGATCCAATTCTTATATGTGTTGCTTTTCTCTCCATTGCCAATTTCATCCGCATTTGATATTCATATTTGTGAACCACATTAGTATTTCTAATGCTTGCTTGGAGAAGTTTCAGGCTCTTTCTATTTTCTATTATGTTGGATATCATAGACAGAACCAAAGCACTTGGTTTACCATCACTTGATCTTGGTTAATGTTGAACCTCTATTTCATTATGCTTTTGCTTTGCTGAGTTAACTCTTCATTAATCAATCTTCCGCCTCCAAGTTACTCAAGGCTTCAAACTATTTGATGAAAACGGTGCTATTTGTGGTATCTTTTCCTCCAGTTATGTCTTAGGCTTTTAGCGCTTCTTTGTATATGTGCATGTCAGTAAAATCATTAAGTATGGATGATTGCCTGCTGTTATACATGTTTTCCCCCATTGCTTCTTGTATGTTCAATAATATATTATGGCTTCATACTAACTTAACTTTATTGTTTTTCTCTTTTTATTTGCAGTTGACATTATCTCAGCAATAGAGTTCAATAAATCAGGACATCATCTTGCCACCGGGGACAGAGGGGGACGAGTTGTTTTGTTTGAAAGGACAGATGCCAAAGATGTATGTATATAGAACCGATTGTTGTGTTCTCGATTTGTTTTGAAAGGATGCACCTACTGCTTAGACTTTGTCATGCTCTGATGCCTAAATATATTTCGTCACTATTTTTCTTCAGAATGCATGTAGGAAAGAAGCTGAGAAAGCTGATTATTCTATCAGCAGGCATTCTGACTTTCGCTACAAAACCGAATTTCAAAGCCATGAACCAGAGGTACACTTTTATGATTGCTTAGTGCATTATCTGTTTTCTGAATTACCTGTAATTTGACCAAGTGGTATTGTTACGGAAATAGTTTGATTACCTTAAAAGCTTGGAAATTGAAGAGAAGATTAACAAAATAAAGTGGTGCCAAGCAACAAATGGCGCACTGTTTCTTCTGTCCACAAATGACAAAACAATAAAGTTTTGGAAGGTATGCTTCATCAATCAACAATTATGAAAAATTCCTATGAACTTATATTGCTAAACTGCTCCATGCCTTATGGTTTGTAATTTCTTTATAGCCCGTTGTATTCAATGTGCTAAACTTAAGAAAATCACCTTCAATGATCAACTTTTTATTTTCATTTTTTGACTTGGTCTGTTTGGTTGAAAACACCTTTGACTGCTGCTGTACATATGTGTGCGCAACTCATTGATGATTTTGAAATTGGTAATGTTCAAATTTTACACATTTCTACCCAAAGACTTTTGAATTACTTCATCTACCCAGTCCTTTCTAGTCCCGTGTATTTGATTATTTGGTATCCTAACTAATATGTACCTAACAATAATATAGTCTTATACTCATTCAAGCTATTGTTAACTTGAGGATTATTCTGTGAGTTTTAGGTGCAAGAAAAGAAGGTTAAAAAGGTATCTGAGATGAATTTGCCCCCCTCAAATGCTCCTGCAAATGGTAGCCCTGCTTCAAACTCACATATCCCAAATGGTGGCATTTTCAAGCCTGGTGGACTTCCTTTACTTCGCCTGCCTGTGGTAGTTGTACTCACTACTCAACTCAAAATTTTCATTTATGTACCACAAGAAAGAATATTCTAAATTTGTCAGATACTATATTGTGCTAATTCCTGGCATTCCTGTTGAGCTGAAGATGTATCTTAAATTGATTCCTGTAATCCTGTTGTCTTATATGTCTCTATATGTACCCATTTTACCTTTATTTTATTGATCTGTTACATTTACCCAATCTTTACTGTACAATAGGTTACAAGCCAAGAAACAAGTCTTGCTGCGAGTTGCCGAAGAGTCTATGCTCATGCACATGACTACCATATAAACTCCATTTCAAATAACAGGTCCTGTACATTACTCGCTTTTTTACAGTTGCATCATACCTAATGTTTAAACTTCTTAGTCATTGAATGTGAGCATGACCATTTTAGTTCTAAAATGAGTGTTTCCTGAATAAAGGAAGCTTATTTGCTTTCACCTTACAATCTTACAAATAACAACTACGCCTTAATTAATCTCTATAACCAACCAAGCTACCTAACTTCCTAGCTACTGCATATAATGCTAAATCTCCATCCCACAATATCAAAATGGTTTGCCCTCTGAAGTACCAAATAAAATTCTGAATATCCTTTAGGGTCTCTTTGGTTGATAATCTCGGGAATGTCACACATGCCTTAATGTGCTTCAACTACTTCTACTCAAATTAGGGTAGTGAAAGCCTAACAAACCCATGACTACTGCCTAATATAGTAACATTACTCTATAGTTTTTTTGTAAAGTTCACTTCAAAGCTTACAAAATCACGCCCCAAAGTTTACATGAAGATAATTTCATTTTAGGCTAAGTTCAGCTAAGTCTTTCTCCACAGGATATTTTTATTTAGTTGTATTGTATTTTGTGTGTTTAGAAATTTTTTATATGTTGAATTTCATTTGTGGTTGAGCTGTATGTAAGCAGCTATATCATTATCCTTCAGATAAATTAAAACACCATCACCCACCTTCCATGCGTAGTTACTATAATTTTTGCTCATTTGCACCCTATATACATTCAGCTTAGCTGTACCCTGTTCATTTTTGTGTAGTGACATATATTATTTCATGTTCTTTTCTCCACAGTGATGGCGAGACTTTCATATCAGCAGATGATTTGCGGATAAATCTTTGGAATTTGGAAATTAGCAATCAAAGTTTTAATATTATTGATGTTAAACCTACAAACATGGAGGATCTCACTGGTATGACTTCCGATTCTACAAACTCTTAGCTGTGCTGACTAGATAGTATTTTACTTGGTATAGCTGTATAGGTAGAGAAAAAAACATTTACAAGTTCAACTCACATAGCGAGAAAAGGTTACCCTCATATACCTCTATAGCAAGTGATGTAATTACCTGCATTATGCTAACATTATTTCCTTGCATGCAAATAGCACAATATTGAACTAAAATTTGTTTAGTGAAATGGATGTGTGTTATCAATGAAGTTCTTAGGTCAAACATGGGTTTTACAGGTCTATTCTAACTGACCTTTGTTGTTTTACCACATGTTTTAGAGGTGTCATCTGTTTTAATAACATATTTGCTGGTAGTTACATTTTTATTCTACGATGTGCAGAGGTGATAACATCGACTGAGTTCCACCCTACTCACTGTAATACATTGGCGTATAGTAGCTCAAAGGGCTCCATTCGACTTGTTGACCTGCGGCAATCGGCCCTTTGCGATACTCATTCCCAACTGTGAGCTTTCATTTGATACTTACTCTTTTCAATATTCAACGTACTGTATTTAGGAGGACACCAGGTGGATATATTGATTATCTTAAAGTTGGTTTGCACTGTTTTTATAGCTATCCCTGTTTTGTTCTTGTAGCTTTGAGCAGCACGAGGCCCCAGGTTCGAGATCATTTTTTACAGAGATTATAGCCTCAATTTCAGACATAAAGTTTTCCAGGGATGGGAGACATATTCTGAGTCGTGACTACATGACTCTGAAGGTCTGTAACTATTACTTCTGATCTGCGATTACTTTAAATTTCATAATTCGCAGTTAACTTGTTGACGTCCCTTCTGTTTTTCTCCTTAGTCATTGAGAAGCTAGTTGATTACCTTGTAATCTCTGTATGTTAGATAATATATCATTAGACAACATAACCAGATTAACATGGCTACCGTGGAGTTTTTTCCCCCTGTGTTGACCTTCAAAAGAGCCAAAGTAATTTTTGGCTCTGCTTTAAATGAACTGTACATAGTCGCATTGCATTATAAACACCTCCTCAGATGTAATTCTTTATACCTCACAATTCACAATCATATCCCCACAAACACTATTACATCACTATTTTGTCTATATCTATGCAGCTGCTTTTTTTTTTTTTTTGTATTCACTAATGTTTTCATCTGGCAAACTGCTGTTTTATACTATTTCATGTAGCCATGTAGGTGTTATCTGTCTGCAGTAACAATAGCATAGCAAATATTTCTATTTTGGGTGCTCTTCCATTTTTTTTATCTGTTGTTACAGCTTTGGGATGCTAATATGGATTCTGGTCCAGTCGCGACATTCCAGGTTCATGAGTATCTAAGGCCTAAGGTAGTTTCTTCTTCCATGTTAATTTGAATAATGATAGTTTTTTGAGGATAATGAACAACAAGCGTATTTTCCCTGCAGTAACCCTGATTCATGTGTTGCTTTTCTGAAACTGCAGTTATGTGATTTATATGAAAATGACTCAATTTTTGACAAATTTGAGTGCTGTCAAAGCGGAGATGGATTGCGAGTAGCGACTGGTTCCTACAGGTAGTTTCATATGCTCATCTCAATTGTGGTACAGATTGGTTTCCTTCATGGAACTAATTGTTAGTTAATCTGTGTTCCTTCAGCAACATTTTCCGCGTGTTTGGTTGTGGTGCTGGTAGCAATGAGGCAACAACACTTGAAGCAACTCGAAACCCTACAAGGTAATGGTTCTTTTGACAGAAATGGTGGAAGCAGTACTAATTTATACTATAGCAAATGATGCATACATATAAATCAGCATATATTAACTGGTGCTTTTTTATGCCTGTAAAATTGATTTGTATAGTGTTTATCTAATGCACCTATACAGTCCCATTCGCTCAAATTTAGTACTGTGGAACTAACCATTTCTTCATTATGTCATATGTCTTACGTGTGACACAGGAGGCAGCTCCAGAATCCCACAAGGCCTGCTAGATCTATAAGCAGTTTGGCAAGGGTTGTTAGACGAGGTTAGCTTCATAATGTTAAGTTGTAGATTTTTTTCATTTCAACTACTAATACTGCAAACCTTATGCAGGTGCAGAAAGCACTGGAATAGATGGCAATGGAAATTCCTACGACCTGACCACAAAATTGCTCCATTTGGCATGGCACCCAACCGAAAATTTATTTGCCTGTGCTGCGGCCAACAGCTTGTACATGTACTATGCATAAACAAGGGAAAGGAACAGGGCGACAGTATTTTTGGTAGCTGCTCCCGGTGAGAAGAGAGCGTTTTACCCTTGGTGCAGCTAAAGCAGGGAGTTGCTGGGGATGGTTTCTTTTGGGCCAGTCACATGCTGTTTGTTTTGAATGCCATATAGCTGCCCAGAGTCCAAGAGGAATCGACTCGATCATTCCCGGGAAGCAGCTTGATTCTGATTAATTTTTTCGAGGGGAAAGACAGGCCTTTCCCCTATAGGTTCATTTAGATTTAAAGATAAGATTCTAGTTCAACATTTGGAAGGAACAAAAACTATTGAGCGTCTTTGGAGATGATAAGGGGGTGATGATCTTCCGTTGTATTCTTGTCGGATCATGGGCTTGTAACTTCAGGACAGGGCGTTGGCGCTTTTGATAATTTTATCTTACAAAGTGATCTTTCTTATTATGTGGGGGGAAGCTTCTTTTCCACTAATGTCGGCGCCGTCGTCGTGCTTTATGCAAAACCGTAGATCCAATACTATCTGTTGCTTGTACATTTTAATGTCGACGCAATGCCTGGCCTCATGTTTGGTTGCGGTGATTCTGCAACTGAATAATGCTCTCGGTCTCAGTCTTCAGCTGAAATGGTATGTTTTTAAAATGCAATAGCAAAGTGTTTTTAAAACACAATAGCAAAACTAGCCTTCTGTAAATGAATCAACAAAAAATGGCATCTCTACCGCGCAAAATCGAAGCGCAAAATTGCTGTGGAAGCCACCGACGCGAACTGGATCGCGGTAGGCAACCTGCGGCAGGCCGTCTGCCGTGGTCCTAGTTCGTAGCCGGTAGATTTTCGCAGCGAGATAGAGGTGCTTTTTTTTGTCAATTCATTTCGTGGGATGAGGGGCTAATTTGCATTTCAAAAATAGACTAAACGAGAGAGAAAAACAGTGTCAGTCTATCACCTTCGTCATCACATTTCGTCACATGTTGTTCTTGGGAACTGCTGTGTATGTGAGACTTGACATAGCGATGCCTGATATAGCGACAATACTGTGTAATCTTTTAGTAAATCGAACAAACAGCTGGGGTAAGCGCGGGTCGCATTAGCTGAGCTTTTGCCGATCTGCAGCCAGCTTGGCAACCGGTTCATTCAGATGGGAACCTTTGTTGCATTGCTAATTTGCTATGAGATCGTGGTTTCGGAACATAGGATTTTGGGAGGAACTTTACAGGATTGGATTCCCATATAAAACGTGGGAATGAGTCCAAAATTTCCTATGGGATTCTTTCATTTCCTCCATTTTTGTTGAGGATTCTCGATACTAATTCTTTCTCATTCCAAAAATAAAAGGCATGGAATTAAAGTAACACACTCGTGCAAGCTTAGGAGTTAAATAAGCAGCACTCAAATTCATGGAATTAAAGTGAGAAATATGGTGCACTTTATTAGTAATAGTATGAAAATAGGAAAACCTCGCTCTTACTAGCTCCGTATATTAGCCCAAATTTCTCACTGGGCCTATAACCAAACTGAAGCCCAACCCAGCCATCCGTCTCCAATAGAAATTTTTAAAAAATAAATAATATTTTTTAAAAAAAATATTAAAAATAAATAGTCGTCCCAAAAATAGCAAAAATGAGTTCCTGTCACCGATTCCAGACGTCAGTTCAACTGACGACTGGTACCCTACCTCGTGCTGTCGCCAGTCCGACTTCTTGTCGCTAGTTCAACTGGCGACAGGAATTCACCCCTATAAAAGGTCGATGAAACCCTAAAATTCGGTACATGATTCATTTGTGTTAAAAAAAACAGGAGGAGAGAAGGGAGAATAGAGGGGAGGGGAGAAGCTAGCGAAGCGCTGCCTGTCCGGTTCCCCACCTATGAGGTAATTTTTTAAAATGAATTTATTACATAGTTTTGGATGTACGGTTGCGTAGTGCAGTATGTTGCACATAATTCTTTTCGATGGGTAATCTTATTTTAGATATGTGGTTAATCGTAAAAATGTTCTTCGTGGTGCAGTGCTTCAATTATGTCGAACGTCACCAATTTTAAAATTTACTACGGTCCGGAGACTATTCTAGAGGGTCCCGAGGGGGATTGACATACATTATTTCCAATAGGCGACCATGCCCCTGCCAAGAACAGAGGAGCCTACATGGGGCGCTGTGATGCGGGGGTTGTTTCACACATTCCAAGTGGACAATGATGTGTATGATCTGAGATTGAGTTGCCGTTCCCTCGAGCAACACATCCCACATATTTGGAGTTAGTGCAGCTGAAGGGAACAAAGTCATTTTAGTCATATCTACGCATAGCGAGTGAGGGAGGGTGGGATTTGGTCCAGGCATATGCCAAGCCCATTCTTGCATCCGCGGCCGAACAAGAAGAGGGTGGTGATACCGAAGAAGAAGTCGATGACTCCAGCCACAGTGCGGCGTACACAGTTGCCGAAGCTCCCGGAGTTGCTGATGTTGTCGACGAAGACCCTAAAGAAGTAGATCCTTCAGTCAGGTAGGCCAGTGGGCTTGCTGATGAGGGTGAGGAGCTCAAAGCCATTGTGCAAAGGATGGACCAGGAATCACGGGACTACAATGCATTGTCAAAAGATGAAGGATCCGACGACGAAGATGATATGGACCAGCTGGCGGTTCCATCTGAGTAGAACACATACCAGTTCAACAACCTTGTCGTCGACGAAGGCTCCCGTGTGCCGTGGGAGTACGACTAGAGCGAGGTCAGACAGGGAGCTGTGTACAAATGCAAGGAGGCCGTGCAAGAGGCGGTCAAATTCTGGGCTTTATCGGTGCAGTGCACATTCACACTCGTCAAGTCCAACCCAAGATACTACGACGTGAAGTGCGAAATAGAAGGATGCCCTTGATGAATGCACGCATTTCAGCCTAAGTGTGATACCTAATGGAAGTGCTCTATAGTAGTCCCGTACACATACGTTGTCGCTGAGTCAGTGCAGTCCCACAGAAACCTATCATCAGGCTTCATCGCCAACCCCATGTATAGTGAGATCGTGGATAATCTTGATTTCGAGCCACGATCCATCATTCATGCGATTGAGGAAAGGTTCCAGTACACAATCAGCTATGCCAAGGCTTGGAGGGTAAAACAGAAGGCAATGGAATCAAGGTTTGGCACGTTTGAGGATTCCTACCACAACCTCCCCGGGGTACTCCGAGTCATACAAGAAAGAAATCGAACACTCATATCGACATTCAAGACGCCACACATCTGAAGTGGGTCGATAAGAGGGTACTGCAGCAAGCATTCTTCGTCTTTGGTCCATGCATCAATGCATTCTGGCACTACCGTCAATCTTGTGTGTAGATGGCACATTCTTGACTGGAAAGTACAAGGGCCAGATACTGACTGCAATAGTGACGGACGACAACAATCAAGTTCTTTCCGTGGTATTTGCTTTCAACGAAAGCGAGTATACAGACAGTTGGTTGTGGTTCTTGAAGAATGTGAGGATTTCTGTTGTACAGGGCAGTCCAAACGTATGCATCATTTATGATCGGCATGCCGGTCTGCTCAGTGCAATAACCCAGCTACAACAAGGAGATAACTAACCATTTGTATGGCCGGATCTGAAGAGTAGGTGGTGCATAAGGCACTTGGGGGCAAACTTCTATAAGCAATTCCGCAACAAGAACCTGATGAACCTGTTCAAGCGGCGGTGTAACCAGAATCAGCAGTGGAAGTTTGAAACACTCTGAAATATTCTGAATGAGCGGATCCAAACGCACAGAAGGGAGGCAGCAAAAAGGGCCACCCCAAGCGCTGACCAGGCCCCCGAAGCGTTGCTATGGATACTCACAGATAGTTCTAGTCTGACAAGGAGGACGTGGGCGCAGGTGAAATGCTTCTCGGACTGGATTGAGCACGAGCCTAAGGAGAAGTAGTCACTGCTGCATGCAGGGGTGGTGCTCGATATGGTGTCATGACAACTAATCTAGTCGAGATTTACAACTGGCTCATGCGCGGCGCAAGGTGTCTCCCTTTACTTGGTATTGTGGAGGTAATGCTTCTCGGTACGATAAACTACTTCATTGACAGAAGCAACAACACGTTGCTCGCCATGTCAAATTATAGAGTACTCTACTCGCCATGATCACCAAGTACATGGAGGAGAAGAACAAGAAGGGTGAGATGCATCGCACATTCAAGATGGGCACAAGGAAGCTTTGCTTCGAGATAATGTACAGGAATAAAGGACGCCGCGGGATGAACCATGAGAGGATTACCCACGAGTGCACGCTACACCGCTCTAGTTGTGTATGCACTTACAACAAGTCACTTCTTCTTCATAGGCCCCGTTCCCATATCATGGCCGCATGTTCTACAGTGGCGCAACATCTTGGGCAGTACCCCTCTCATTACTTCAACAAGGAGGCGGTGACGCAAACATGGAGTGCGAAGATGTATGGTTACACTGTGGTTGGCCATTTCACTGGCCATCCAAGTTGGGAGCAACTAATCTGGACTGCGAACATTAAAAGGCTGAAGGGAAAGGTCGGCCGGTGACAGGTACGGTGCATCAGGAATGACATGGACAAAACAGAAGTCAGACGTCATACAAAGAAATGCTCCATTTGCAGGGAGTCTGGGCACATCTTCAAGAAATGCCCGACGAGAAATCCTCAAAACGAAGGAAACATCGACACTCTAGACGTCGCCGCGGGGACATCATCCGGCCACCCGACTTGAGGCAGTCCACATGGGGGACGTTGAGGCCACTGCCGTTGGAAATCACATAAAGTTGTTGTGGATATCATGGGGATATGCTCCAGATCTTAGGATGATGTGACAATTGGCAATGGCGTTAACAGTTTGCCGTTTTGCGTATTTTTGGCAAATAAACAGTGTTGTCAGGCTTCAGCGGTCTGACCGGCCTAAGCGGCGGTCAAACCGGCCTAAGGACGGTCCGACCGGCCATAGCGGCGGTCAGACCGGCCAACTTCAGAAATGATGTTTTGAGCTGGGCCAAAAATAGAGGTAGCAGGCAATAGAGGGGATTCTATTGCACTTGGTCTCATAATTTTTAGAGTCTCCAATCAAAAGTTCTATTCGATTGAAAATTCCAATAGGTTTTAGTTTTCCAGAGAGGAAATTCGTCTAAGTCCCAATCAAGGCGGTCGACCGACCAATAGGTATCGGTGGCCAATAGGTGATCCGACTGCGATTTCACTGATCGTCGGTCTTCGTGGCGGCGATGTTCGGTTGTTAGGCAAAGTCATGAGTTTCAGGGTATATATGTTGCATGATGCATGTTTTGACTAACATGGGTCAAGTTGTGAAGAACTTGTTCCCAAATTCGGTTTACTTGTCTATTGTTGTGCAGGTTGCTTGGTGGTCAACGACGAGGATGATCGGGACTAGGCTTGGAGAGCTGAGGTCTAGAACGATCGACGATGCCGGATGAGGTCAATGAACTCAAGCGTGGTGCAAGATGGACAAGGGTGACCTATTGGCTAATCCACGGCTCAAGATGGCGCAAGGTGTAGCTAATTAGATCAAAAGGAGATAAAGACGGCGCATTAAAAATGCGTGCGTATGTGTCCTATTTGTTTTGAGCCTTAACGGGAGCCCAATTGAGTCAAACTTCTAGAAGGTCTAAGCCCCCACTATAAATAGAGGAGGGTGGTGGCTGCACCCCCTCCCCAGTTTGGTCATCGTCTCTTTTATCGTAGAAACCCTAATTTGCTTAGGGAGAGCTTTTGTGGAGGCTAGGGTTCTTGATAGTTTGATGTGATTTTCGTGCTCTTGGATTGAGTATTTTCCTCCATTGATGGAGTGGTTGTAAGCTCATATCATATCAAATCAATCAAAGAAAAGTTTGATCAATGTCTTGTCTCTTTGCGTTCTTTCTCTATATTTGATGATTTTGAGTCTTTCTTTGATCCGTGAGTTTTTGATTGAATTCTTCACGTGATCTAGCTTGCTGTGACATGTGGAAACATATCTAGGATCATCTTAATCATCAATCACCCACGAGCAAGATTTTGGATCTAGTTTTTGTTTTGACTCGGTTTTGAACCCTTCTTCAATCAAACGGAAAATGATCGTTATTCTTCCAAGAATTATCACAATATTCTATTGGAATAGGTTCCTGACATCATAGAGAAGGTGTGTTCCAAGTTTCATCAAGTTTGAAGTTGTAGATCAAAAGTTTCATCTATTTGCAACTTCGTCATCGGGCTTCATTACATTCTTGGTAGTGATCGGCCGGCCCGGTCACCGATCAGACCGGAAGGTAATTGGTCAGACCGACATTGACCCAGCGGTCCGATCGCCCTGCACTGAGATTTGTTTTAGCTTGTGTTGATCTTTGGTTGTTTTGCTTCGGGGGTTAGGTTGGATTCAATACTAGTCTTCCGCTGTACTGGTATATTGATCTTCATAGCTTTCATAGCTACTGGAGTGAAATTTGTGTTGAATCTATTATTTATGAAAAAGTGAGTGTACTCCTATTCACCCCCCTCTAGTCGCATTTTCGGTCCAATAGTTGTAATATATGATTGCCAATGTTATGGAATATCACTTTCATTTGTAAAAAACTAAGTGTTACGACGTTTTGCTTAATGTTATGTAATATCGGTGTGACATGTTGTAGTTTTGAGTAATGACGAATTCGCATGATTTATTCTTCCTACCAACTTGTGGGAGGAACGAACGGTACTCGAAACCTACAGTACTCGAAACTAGTAGTACTCGAAACCAATAGTACTCAAAACGAATACATTTGAGTCCACAAATAGAAAAACATTACACGTGTTCACATGGCATGATGGTTCGACTAATTGGTTTAGTCATCCTCGCTACTACTACGGTACACTAGGACATAAGCATCCGGGCTATGTAAGTATACATACCTTTAGCAGATAGTAAAAAACAAGGCGAGTAGAATGGGGGACTACTATGAAATGACCCAACCTACTGCGTGGACCGGAGCCATTTACCCTTTCTTGCGTGCTCAGCGTTGTACTCCTCGCCAGCCTCTCTCGCCTTGGCCGCCATTTCCCTCTTTTTCTCGCGCTCCCTCTCACAAGCCTCACGCTCCATGCGGTTACACGCCTCGAGATGAGTTTTTGTCTCCGACAGATACAGTCATTTTGCTCATCGTTGCGGCGTTCCTTTTCCCGAATCTCGTGGGCCCTTTTGGCATCCCACTCCTCGTAGTCCATACGCCACTAGTCGCGCGGGTGAATCTCTTGGTCGATTCACTTGTTGTTGCCACATAGCGGATCCGGGGACTACACGTAGACGATAGAGGTTGTTAGTACGTACTTTGAAAGAGTAATAGTAGAGGAACATACTTTCACTTGTCCTTACCGTCTGTCGATAGCTGCTCGTGTCCCAACGGCGGTTCAGATAGTCCGAGGAGTAGTTCACGTAACCCCAGTAACACATGCCCAGGCTTATTCGATGCTTGAACCTGAAGAATTTGCATGGGTTTCTGCACCAACAGAGAGGTGGCGTCTCCCCCTCGGGCGGCCCCTCCGGCGAAGGCTCGGCGGGCATGTTCGGGACGTTGATGCTGCTTCGGGGGGCGGCGTCATTGCGGGGAGGTGTCCTCCTAGTACGCGCCCTTTGTTCGTCCAGGGCCACAACACGCCTTGCAAGTTCGTGAATCTCTTCCTATTGCTTCTGCTTGTCCATCTTTGCGAGATTGTGTTGAAGTGTTGATGCAAGAGAACCTACCGTGGAATGGGTAGTACTTATATGCCAAGGCGGCCCTACGTACGCAGCTGAATTGTAATCCGGTTGATGGAAATTCGCGTCCGTGAGGCAGCACTGCTCAAAGCTGACTCGTTGGGTTACGTCGCTGCGCAAAGCTAACTCGTTGGGTCACGTCGCTGCGCAAAGTTGTCTCGTTGGGTCACCTCACTGCGAAAATCTATCTCGTTGGGTCGCATCGTTGGGCAAAACTGTCAGCGATACTTGACACAAGCGAAGACTCGAAACCAACGATTTTCGAAACAAGCGAAGACTCGAGGCCAGCGATGCTCGAAACCTCGATTACTCGAAGCGCAGATACTCGAAATGAGCGATTACTCGAAACGAACGACATTATAGTGCACGTCGAAAGGAGATAATGAAACACCGTATTACCATTATTATAATTATACAAAAATTAATATTTACATGACATTTACTGGGGGGCCCTCTTGGGGTGTACCCGCGTGTTGCACCTAGCCGCGCCCGACGCTGGTGCGAGTATGTCAAAGGATCAGGTGGCCGACATACTCGACCGTCGCGAGGAGCCAGAGGTGGTGTCGCGACGTCGAGGTCCAGCGTCAGTAGGGTCGGCTCTGGCGCACCTGGCAGCTAAGAGGACTGGTCCTGGGGAAGTGGAAGTCCTCGTCGAATATCTCATCGTATGACAAGTCCGGTTCGTCCCAACTCGGTGCACGACCTATGAAACATTACGTTACACATGCAATCATAGAAAAACCACGAAATCAAACAAGATAGTCATACCTGGGGGCACGAACGTAGCCGCAAACGACTCCACATACTCTTGCCCGTGTATTGGTGGAACTGAGGACTTGCAAAAGAAGATTGCCGTTAGTAACTAGTGGTGTTCAAAATAAAGTAGAGGAAGTGAATGTGTCATGCTCACTTGTAAACTGTCCCGAGGAGATCCCACCACAGTGCCACGAGGACCCGCCCGTCACCTCCGGGGGAGGAGCTCGTGGCTATGAGCCACCATGACTGCCCCCTCGTCCACGAACTAGTGAATGTCAATGTGTCCTCAATCTGTGACAAATCGCGATCTGGATCCCTCGCCTCGCCTTTTCTATGATACGCTATAAAATTCCTCTGCCCCCCAAGCGACAACTGCTGCGTCCAGCCTATCAACTCGAGGATCTCCTAGTGTAGATCCACCTGCACATGTAATCAACAAGTTAAAAACCTAAATCTAGCTAATTAAATATGAAGTACTGACCATTGAATACGTACCACACGGTGGAATACGGAGTTCGGCTGTGTGGGGGTACGCATCAGATGTTGCAACCTCGTGTCGTGTTGGGTCGACCATGATCCGAACGCAGTGAAGCCTCGTTCGACTGCCGTACCACTCCACGTACTCCTCGTGCTCCATGGGGTCGTAGGGAGCATCCTCCAAGATGACGTCAGCGTAGGCACTGAGCTAGCCCTCGACCCAAGGGAACATCCTCTCCGTTTAGGTGGTAGTACCACGTACTCCCTTCCTAGTGTACCTGTGGACAACAAGACAATCATTTGGTACGTATGTAACACAGATTGTACTAAAGAATTAAAACGCAAACTAACCCATGGACGTGGGTCGGCAGCCGCTGCGCCCAGGGGGCTGGGACCTGCTGTCGCAGACCGAATTGGCGCATGACTCACGCCACCTGGTACTCCTCCACGAAGACCTTGTGCACTAAGGTCCTCATCGTGTACCAGTACACGTGGTCTCGCGTGCACAGACTGGACAATCCTTTGGGCGCGCGCGCAGACACCCTCTCCTCCATGTACGGTCTCCAGATGACGCGGACATCCATCAGCTGGGCGAACATCATGATGTAGGGCGGGTACGACCCCTACGAGGCGATCGGTGTGTATGTCACTTGGGAAATAGAATAAAGGAACACTTAGCACATGAAATTGTGATTGCATTATGAGAAAATAAAAAATGTTCACGAAACTAACCTGTCGGCGACACCACACCATGCCCATAGTAGGCCGGTCCACGTCGTTGTCCTCGGCGTACAGGCTGACTGTGTATGCTCCCAAGTCCAGCTATGGACGTCTGATCTGGAAGCGCTCGAATGACCATAGCTGCAAAAGTAGCATGCATCTGAAGAGGATGGAGCTGTCCTGGGACCAGCGGCACATGTCGGACAGTGTGGTATGTCGTGCACAGCACGGCCGAACCCCAAGCGTAGGGCTGGATCACCTCCACCGGCCAGTCTGCAAGCTCACGTGCGTAGCGGATGTAGTGCTTATCGACACTGTCACTGTGGGACCCCAGGAACATGACCCACCCAAACAGCCACAGCAGGTAGGCCTTGAAGTGCCTCCTCACCGTCTTGTCGAGTGCGCCCTCCGCTATATGCTCGGGCTATAAGAAGACATATACACGTCAGCAAGGTTCACAAATGAATTGATGCGAGGGGACAATAGTTATGAAGACTTACTTAGAACTGACAGATCCACCTCAGCGTTGGCGTGTGGTCTGCTGAACTGGTGGTAATAGTTGCTCGGCGGCAGCACATCCTGGAACTTCACCAGGAGCTACGTGCGCCACGTGGGCGAGATCTCATACGCCACCATGGGGAAGCCTGCACAGAGCAACCCGGTCAAGAAGCTCATATCCTGCAGCGTCAGCATCATCTCCCCGCACGGGAGGTGAAACATGTGTATCTCTAGCCTCCAGCGGTCGACCAACGCTGTCAGTAGGGCTCGATCGTATGGAAAATGCCTGGACGTACGACCAGGACCGCAGTCCTGGTCGTCCTCCCACATCGACTCCACCATCTATGCCGGCGGAAGGAGGTCTGCCGCTCTCAACCTACGTCGGGTCAGGTTATGAGCAAACGTTAGTCCACACATAGTAGTCAAGCCACAAATGAGTACACAAAGATCACAATGGCACGTTCCTCGACACCCAGCTAGGGTGCAACCTCCAGGCCCTGATGGGCGTGCGTAGTCGCAACGCGCCAAGCTCAATCGGCGCCCACCCTCCTAGAGGATGATGGTACTAAGGCGGCTACGGTGATGCAGGTCAATCACTAGGTCAAGCAACTCATACAACCACTCGGCAGCGTGGTCTGGGTCTGCCATACCTGAAAATTCAGTTCACACATTTTAAAGACTACGAAATATGTAAAAAGATAATACGAAACGACATTAGCAAACTAATTACCAACCACAAATAGAAATTAAATTTATGCGACAAGTCATAAAGATGCGATTACGCTCTACCTAACCTACGGAGCTAAATAAAGGTCCTGTTTGGTACAGCTCCAGATTCTCATTTTCAGATTCTGCTCTTGATTCTCTAATAATCCACTTCTATGAGAATCTCGAGCTGTCTGTTGAACCCGTTTGGCTGATAGGTTGGTTCCAAAAAACATATGAGGGAGGATTAGATGCAAATAGACTATTTCACCCCTCGGTGTAATACTTCAATTGTATTTGTGTAACTCAGTGGTATTTACGGGTAAAAACCTTCAACTTCAAAGGGTATTTTCATTTCAGAAGGTTGGATTCTCACGAGAATCTGCTGGGAGGCTGCTTCTCGTTGCTAGTTCATTTTCGAGACAGCTCCTCGCGAGAAGCAGAATCTAGTGGTTTTGAGAATCAGGATGTTTGGTATGGCTCTACAAGAATCGATTGAGAAGTTGGGAGTGGAAGCTGTACCAAACAGGGCCAAAGCTGAGATTTTTTTTTTCCGATTAGGCTCTACCTACCCTAATTAGCTGTTCCGGATTTTCTTTGTAATTTTAAAACATGTCATGCTAATTTCCTGGTTATAAATTAATTCCCGATATTAATAGTATAATTACCGCGCACAAATAGAGAGCTAAATAAAGTTACGATTAATTCGATTAGGCTCTACATACTCTAATTAGCTGCTACGGATTTTTCTTTCAATTATAAAACATGTCATGCTAGTTTCCTACTTAAAAAATAATTTTCGGTATTAACAATATAATTACCATGTACAAATGGGGAGCTAAATAAAACTAGTATTACTCACATTACCCTCTACCTACCTCGTACACAGATCAAAAGATGTACTACATAATTGTACTACATTTATATAATCTACTAAATTCTATATCGCTATTTTTGTTTGCTAATCGATAATGTTTTGACATAATGTACAAAGTTCAAAAAAAGTACCTGCAAGATGGCCGATCGGATCCGATACTCCGTCTATATCTTCTCCGTGACAAACTGGTAGAGCTTCGCTACTATTCTTCTCTCCCTCTCCTCCTCTCTTTCTGTTTTTTTCTTTTAGAATTAAAATGAGTTTGGGCTGATTTTTTGGGGATTTTATAGCTGAATTCCTGTCGCAAGTTCAACTGATGACAGGAAGTCGGACTGACAATAGCACAGAGACTGGGATCTATCGTCAATTGAACTGGCGAAAGGAATCTGTCGCCGGTTGGCGACAAGAACCTATTTTTGCTATTTTTGGGTCGACTATTTATTTTTATATTTTTTAAATATTATTTTTTTAAATCGTCTCCAATAGCCCCATTTAAGCTAATGACCAGCTTTTCTAAAAAAAAAGAGAAGCTAATGACCAACTTTTCTTAAAAAAAGAGAAGCTAATGACCAACGGGTCCCAGTGCTCAGTGTAGCACCGCCCCCTGCCTCGCATCTTCAAAACCCCCACGGCCCCGGCAATTTCGAACTCCGCAAGGCCGCAACCAAACCCAAACCCCTCCTCGACCGCTGCGCTTCTCCCCCGAAACCGCACTCCCCTCCTCCCCCCTCCAGTCCAAACTTAGGGTTAGGGTTTCAGCCCCACCTGCTCCAATTCGAACGAATCCTCCTCGCCCGCGCCCGCCCGCCCGCCCGCCATGGCAGCCGGCTCCATCGTGGTGGACTTCCCCTCCATGGGCGCCGCTTGCTGCTTCCCCAGCTTCGAGTCCCTCCTCCGCGACTCCGCCTCCCGCTTCCTCGACGCCGTCTCCGCCGCCCCCGACCCGGACCTCACCAACTTCCGCTCCCTCTTCTCCCGCGTCCTCAACACCTACCCGGACCCGCCCCTCGAGGCCGTCTGGTTCTTCTCCGCGCTCTCCTTCCACGACGCCCCCGACGACCTCCGCTCCCTCCTCCACCTCCTCTCCGCCTTCACCGCCTCCTCCCCCGCCGCCGCCAAGCCTCTCGCGCTCCTTGCCCCCGTCGTCTCCGAGCTCTTCCACTCCTCCAAGCCACGGAGGGAGACCGAGGCCCTCGTCGAGGCCGTCCTCAGTTACATCAGCATCTGCAGCAGCCGCCCCGCCGCCTCCTTTGGCGGTGGGGTCAACGCCGACGCCGTGGGGCTGCTGCCGGGGTTCGGGGAGCTGGTCAAGGTGTGGAGTGTGCGCCACTCGAGGGACCGGTGCCCGTTCCAGGTGCTGTTCCCGCTGGTCGGGGAGGAGGCCCGGCAGGAGCTCATGAAGGAGGGCTGCAGCGTCGCCTACCTAGCCGGGGTAGTGGTGGCCGAGGCGTTCCTGCTCAGGCTCTGCCTCAAGGTGCAGGGTTCCTCGGGGGTGCCGCGCACCGAGCTGCAGAAGGAGCTTAGGATCTGGGCGGTCAGCTCCATCTCGGTTTTCCAGAACCAGCAATTTTCCAGTGAGTGGATGCTGGCCATGCTCTTATTGTTCCTCTTAGCTTCAGGTGTAGCGACTCAATGCGATGATTGCTTTGCTGATGGATTTTGCAGGAGTCCTGCTGAACATGCTCGTGAATCCTCCACTGCCCGTTTATTCACTATTGGTATGTGTATCATGACTCATTAGCGATTTTGGGGATATAGTGGTAATAGCCTATGTTCAGGCTAGCAACCTAGTAGTAGTATGCACCAGCCTCTTACTGCATCATAAACCTTTCTGAAAGCAATAGTATTTGCAGAGTAATTGCCAGTGTTGTTTGGATCATAAGAAACCTAGGTGTAGCAATTTACTTAATAGGAATTAAGAAATGGGAGTGCTGCTCAGGTTTTATCATTATCTGTTGTGTGAGTTAATTAGCATGAATTACCTTTGTGAGATAAGAACTCTACAACTTGTTCCTTTGTACTTCAATTGTGCTTGGACTCAGGGGTCTTTCTTAACTTGTGGAAACTAAAGAGGAGAACGGTTCTAGGACTATTGTGTTTCCCAATGCTGGTGTTACTATACCATGTTTGCTGTCAATGTATCCTCAAGGAGCCTGACTTGGGATGGACTTGTATCTCATCTTTGCGAAATGCAAACAGGTTGAAGTCTGATCTGTGGATCTTCTTATGCTCTTTTATTTCAAATGATAATCACTAGTTATGATTATGTTCTGTTGTGCAAAACTCGCAAACGTGGGCTGTCTGACCAGATATTCTTAGTTATAGCCAGCACATTTACTTATTTGGGAACTAATGATGCAGGCCCTCTTAGTTCCTTATTAATGAATTAAGTTCAAAAGCAGTTATTTTTTGTATATAGTTTGTCAGACTAATTGAATTTTGTATATAGTAATACTTATGTTCCCCTTGTGACTAGTTGAAACCATGTGTTCAATTTTTTCATCTCTGGTAATGTCATTCAGAAAAAAATGGAGTTAGAGTTCTCCCTTCATGGAATATGAGTTGTGACGATGGCATTATTGTGTTTCTTTTGTATTGATGTTGCATTTTGGTTTCTGGTGCATAACTCAGAGTGCAGATGATGAAATCTTGGTGAGAGATATCCTTTATGATGCTCTGATCTTGGTGGATCATTCTTTCATTAACAAAGGAGTCGCAGTTGATCAAGCTGATAGTTCCCTTTTGCCTATTTTTGTGTCAAGATTGATTATCACTCATGACGCCATCAATGATGCCAGGTGATAAAAGAGTTAGTGTAACAAAAAAATTGCTGGTGATGGAAATTTTCTTCTCATTTCATTTCTTTCTGATAGGAGCAAAGGAGATCAAGGGAGAGCAATGTCGTTTATTAATGCCTTCTCGACTTCAAACATTCCCAGTTATCTCTCTAAGTGGACTACTTGTCAAGCTGGTTTTAACCAACTCAGCAAACCAACTGCTATCACACCTCAAGCTCTTCTCAGTATGTACAGATATGATATGATCCCATTGATTTCATTACAAAGTGGGGTCTTGTTATTGTGTTTTATTGAGTGATTACTAAAGTTATACATGTTTGCTTTCCGCAGAGTGGCTTGTAGACCTTGAGGATAAGGGGCTAAAAGTGTTTGGAGAGAACAGTTCTAGGATTAGGGAGAGGATCATGTATGATGAGGTCAAGAATGGTTATCAGAGCAGGACTTATTCAGATGCTGACCTTTTCTTCATTGATAAGCAGAGCCGTGGGGAGGGTATGGACACAAAAGCTGGTGAGGATGAAGAAGCTGTGGAGATGGAAACAGCAGATAATGCTTTTATGGCTGCTGCTCAGTCAATGAAGGTTATGTCTAATGGCATACGGAAAAGGAAGGATTGCGGAAATGAGGAGGCAACAGTGGTGAAGTTTGTGAAGTACAAAGTTGAAGACAGCTCAGTTAAGGATTACTTCTTGTCGGCAACTAATGGTATGAGCAGTGGTAGTGAGGTTGAGAATCCACAGCCTGACGATGAGATGGAAGAAACTGATTGATGGATAGAAAAGAAACCACCGCTAATGCTTACTTTGGAGAGTCGTTTTGGTGAGTTTACGGGACAACTGCCTTTCTGGAGTCTGGGATGACTGTTGTTGTTTTGGGTTCTGCTTCCTAATGATGTCATATGCAGTACCTTGTTTAGTTCCTGTTCGATGTTGATGAGCGGAAGCGGGACTCCAGGATAATAATCTGCAACTTGCGGTCCAACTCCAGCCAGGCTTACGGATATAGTAGTAACTGCTAGCTAACATGACTCAGAGCATGGTGCTATAAGCTATATCATGTTCTTTGTTATATGCTATAGAGACTTCAAAATGTAGCTCTGCTTTAAAGACTTCTATAATAGAAGAGTACCTTTTCTCTTGTTCCACGGAACCAATTTGAACTAATGAAATCTTAACCTTCGTCTAGTTGTTACTTGTTACTTACCATGAATATTGTGGCTTCTGGGAGTTTGATAGAATATGCTGCATCAGTTTGTGATCCGAACTATTTATCTTGTAATTTGCTCGTGTCATTTAGATGGATCTGAGAATTGATCGCCTGCCGATGCAATCGGTAGGTTAGGCACCACCAAGCTTTACTCAGATGGAGGCGGCTTTCCATTTTATGCATCGGTAGGTTAGCATCACCAAGCTTTACTCAGATGGAGGCGGCTTTCTTCGTTTACGCTTTACCGTTGGGTGTTTATAGTTCCGGGGGTTATGTTTCTTTGGTCAATACGCGATTCTCTACAATACGCCTTCTTCGCTGGCCATTCTCTGCGTACTCGTTTGCACTGTAAGCAGTCTCATCCTTGCGAAGCTCGCAGCAGCCGGCAGGTGAGGCCAACTCCATGGCTTCCCTCCCGCTTTCCCCTCTTCTTCTCCACGATTCCATCTCCCACCACCGCCCTCCTCCCTTATCACCGGCCGCCCCCTCTCCACCACCGACGCGCCTCGCCCCGCACTCTTCTCCTCCCCACGCCAATGCGCGCCTCCGCGCTGACGCCCACGCAGAGGAGCTCCGGTCCTACGCTGCGGCGCTGCAGGACTGCGTTGCCAGCCGCGCGCTCCGCCGCGGACAGGCGCTCCACGCGCGCCTGCTCCGTTCCGTGCTGCAGCCGGACACATTCCTTCGCGACTCCCTCCTCAACATGTACTGCAAGTGCGGCCGCCTAGCGGACGCCCGGAAGGTGTTCGATGGGATGCCGCACAGGGACGTCGTCGCCTGGACCGCCATGATATCCGCGCACACTGCGGAGGACGATGCCAACGAGGCCCACGATCTGTTTGCCCAGATGAATCAAGAAGGAGTTTCACCTAACGGGTTTGCGCTCGCTGCAGTGCTTAAGGCTTGTTCGGTGGGTTTGCACTTGGAGTTTACGCGTCAGGTGCATGCTCAGGTGGTAAAATTGCAAGGTTTGCATGACCCGTATGTCGGTTCCTCTCTGGTCGAGGCTTACACCAGCTGTGGGGAGGTGGACAATGCTGAGAGAGCGTTGCTGGGCTTGCCAGAACGAAGTGATGTGTCATGGAACGCTCTGCTCAATGGGTATGCTCGGGACGGTGACTACAGAAGCGTCATGCTGGTTTTCGATAAACTGGTGGAATCCGGTGATGAGATAAGCAAGTATACTTTACCTACTGTTCTTAAGTGTTGCATGGAACTCGGGCTTGGAAAATCTGGCCAGGCTGTTCATGCTTTGGTGATCAAGAGAGGGCTGGAAACTGACAGTATACTGAACAGTTGCCTTATTGAAATGTACTCAAGGTGTCTATCTGCTGAAGATGCCTATGAAGTCTTTGCCAGGATAGATGAACCTGACGTAATTCATTGCAGTGTGATGATCTCATGTTTCAATCGACATGATATGGCTTGGGAAGCATTTGATCTTTTTGTGCAAATGGCAGACATGGGAGTCAAACCAAACAAATATACATTTGTTGGCATTGCTGTTGTTGCATCAAAAACTGGTGATGTGGACCTTTGTTGCAGTGTTCATGCACATATTGTGAAAAGTGGATTCACTATGCTAAAAGGAGTGGGTGATGCCGTTCTAAATATGTATATGAAAGTTGGTGCTGTTCAAGATGCAACAACCGCTTTTGATCTTATGCATGAGCCTGACATATTTTCTTGGAACACACTTCTCTCTGGATTTTATAGCGGAAGCAACTGTGAGCAAGGTTTGAGGATTTTCAAGCAGATGGTTTGTGAAGGTTTTTTAGCCAACAAATATACTTATGTAGGAGTTTTGAGATGCTGCACTAGCTTGACGGACTTGAGGTATGGTTCTCAGGTTCATGCACGTGTTCTGAAAAGTGGGTTGCAAGGAGATACTGATGTTTCAAGAATGCTTGTCGACATGTATGCACAATCCGGGTGCTTTACAAGTGCATGTTTGGTATTTGATCGACTGAAAGAAAGAGATGTTTTCTCGTGGACAGTGATTATGTCAGGGTATGCTAAAACTGATGAAGGCGAGAAGGTGATAGAGTGCTTCCGTTCAATGTTGCAAAAAAACAAGAGGCCTAATGGTGTCACATTAGCAATCTCATTGAGTGCTTGCTCTGATTTGGCATCCTTAGGCAGTGGGCACCAGCTGCATTCATGGACCATGAAATCTGGCTGGAACAATTCAGTTGTTTCTAGTGCTCTAGTTGACATGTATGTGAAGTGCGGGAAGATAATGGACGCTGAGATGCTATTCTATGAATCAGAAACACATGACCAAGTTGCATGGAATACGATCATCTGTGGTTATTCTCACCATGGTCAAGGATACAAGGCACTGGAGGCCTTCCAAGAGATGATAGATGAGGGGAAGAGACCTGATGAGATCACATTTGTAGGTGTTCTCTCAGCGTGTAGCCATGCAGGATTACTTGATGAGGGAAGGAAGTACTTTCAAATGTTGAGTAGCGTGTATGGAATTACTCCTACAATGGAGCACTATGCTTGCATGGTTGACATTCTGGCAAAGGCTGGAAAACTAGCTGAGGCTGAATCTCTTATCAATCAGATGCCATTGACCCCAGATGCATCCATATGGAAGACAATTCTGGGAGCTTGCAGGATACATGGAAACATTGAGATTGCTGAGAGAGCAGCAGAGAAATTGTTTGAGTTAGAGCCACATGATATATCTTCTTGCATATTGTTGTCCAACATTTATGCAGATTTAAGAAGGTGGAATGATGTTACTATACTTAGGACTATGCTACTAGATCATGGAATAAAGAAGGAACCAGGGTGTAGCTGGATTGAAATCAATGGTCAGATTTACGTATTCCTGTCGCAAGATGGATGCTCAAAATATTAGTATTTGCTTGGTATGTTTCACGCCTTCTGTTCCTGCAATCTGAAATGCCACCGTGGGTTGTCTCCATACAGAAAAGATCAGATCACAAGCTGGCTCTAGTATATGGATAGTTTTGTGTTCTGATGTGAAGTGCTAAGGTAAATCCTAGTTATAAATATGATCACTACAGTATCAGATCTACATCACTCTGTTACACTGTTGACTGTTTTATCTGATTTAAGCAGGTTAGTATACTGACTGAAATAAGCTGTTGGAATCTTGGATTTGCCTGAAGAGTTCTTCTATTATCTATAGATATATAGTTGCCCACTTAACTGGCGAGTAAGTCTTGATTCGTATTTTCAATCTCATGCTACCCTTCAGTTTCTCAAGTGATATAGCATACTGAAAATCCATGTGCTAAATCATTGCATTTTTTATTGCATCATATATCAGGATGAATGCAGACTGAGGACAGTTCCTCAATCGAGGCATACGGAAATGGTAAGGCAATCTTGCCTATCATTGTGAGCTAATAATTGGTTACTGATCAATGTGGCACACGGAGAGCCTGATGGTGACCTACTTCAGTAGGTACTGGATCGCTCATCTCACATTTGTAGTCAAATTGGGACGCTTGTGCGGGTGGGGTGATCAACTTGTTGACCAATTTAAGTAGGGTCCTTTCGAGTACCTCGCCACAATTCCATGGATGAACCTCAGCCTTGAGAAGCTGCGTGTGGCTGTTGATGAGACTCCACAGTGGGTAGTTCTCCTTTGGCATGACATAGTCCCCTTCACCTAGCTTAAGGGAGGGGCAGTAGTCCCCCTTCCCATCACCAATGTAGATGAAGTGCTTGTTCTTGGCACCGGCTGTCGCCTGAATCCTCTCGATTATCTTTCCCTGAACATGGTAAGAAAAATTTTTAGTTCACAGGGGACCATGATGGGTTATCATTGTTCACAATTTTAGCACAAAGAAACTTTAATTATTGAACAAAACATTATTATTATGTCAAGATTCAGATTGCAGAACACATCATTATCTTCCTTGTTCCAGTAATCTATAGCCTTTCGTTTGGACTGATGTTGCTGTTTCTTTTGTCTCCATCAGCCACGTGCAGTGAGTGAACACTGAAGCTGACATTAAAAAACTGAACCAATCTGGCAGCTTATTGTCCATACCTTGCACATGTTCTCAGGGCAAAGGCTGCATCCATGGGGCGAGCTCGTGGAATCATGGAACGGCGAGATCCGCAGCCTCCCGTCGGCGTCGACACGTGCGGTGTTCGTGTTGATCTCGGAGAAGCAGCCGAGGACCCCGTGGTGCTCCAGGACGGTCTCGATGAAGAAGGTGTTAGCATCACTCACCACCCTCAAATCACACCTGCAATGCATACCATCATCAAAGATCCAGGCCATCAGAGCTCCAACCACAAGAAGCCAAGAAGGCAAGAACACATCGTTGTGACGACGCATTGATGGCTAATGGCTGCGGTGCATACCCTAACGCTGACGCCGTCCTGATGGCGGAGGGGACGTGCGCGTCGAGGGGTGCGCTCTTGAGGCACTCGCGGATGTCCTCGACGGACCTCCCCTGCGCGTGCAGCTCCCCCATCATCCTGTCCTGGAAGCCATCATGACAAAGTTCGGGTTTGGCCTCGCATGGAGAAGCATCAATCTATGCAGGTTGGGCAATATGAGGCGTACCATGAGGGGATTCCAGCGCATGGTCGGGCGCAGACGGTTGAAGGCGTCGGCGGCGCCGAGCTTGGTGATGACCCAGTCGTCGCTGTCCCACTCGATGATGGTCTTGTCGAAGTCGAACACCACCACCACGGCGGCGGAGGCCTGGGCGGCGGCCATCGGCAGACGGTGGCTGGCCGAGGAAGAGACGACGGTGGCGTCTGACTCCGAGTCTCCGGTGCGGTTGCTTTGTTCCTTTCTGGTGGCGTCCGTGTCTGCTTATATAGCCAGCCGTGTGGCGAGGCGAGTTGCTGGTGACTCGTGAGGGTTCCACATCACCAGTTGTGTGTAGTGTTTCCATTCGCTTTTGCTCGCTGTAGCATAACCGGTGACCTAGGGTTAAAATTTTGGTTCCTAACGTGTGATTTGGAAGCCTATACCAGGTGTACCAAGGTACTACCGGATATTGCTGGTTTCTTGGCCAAATTGGAAGCGACCTCCTAATCTATCCATTTCTTTGTTCCACGTCGAGATCTCTTCTATGCCCTTCTGAATATTAGTAGCTGCGGCATGCATCTGCGCTGAGGTATTTCCTGACAGAACGGGCTTAGGAGCTATTCGTCCATCGATCATATTTGCTATGCACTTACCTAAATGTCGACGTTGTCCTGCCTTTCACTTCCACTATTCGTCAAACAGAGATCATTGGTGTAATCATTATTTATTACAGCTAGAACACAAACTCTTTCTGAATATTTCAAATGCTGAGAATAGAAGCTCTATGAACAGCGCAATTACCGTATAACCATAAGAGATGATGGGATCATTGAACTGGAAACCTGATTCAACAATTGATTGTATGTTTCCCAATAACTGAAGTTTTATATTATTAAAAAAACATTATACAATTACCCATCCTCCAAATAAAAACCCTTCTTTCTCCCCTTTATATAACTACCCTAATTTAACACAGAAAACAACAAAACGGGAGCTATGCTAGCAACTCTGAGCATACACATCATAGTTTGAGATGGTTTTTGAGGTACCACCCTCAAGATTTGTTTTCAGGTTGACCATGTCTAGTTTATGTTTGGAGGGCCCTAACTAAAAAAACAGGATGATTCACCGGATCCCTGCAACGAGGGCAAATCAGGTGCTGCCGTAATGATTCTAATTGTCTGCTCACTCGGAAGTTAGATGAGGCCGAAGACATCCCGTTTAAGATTGGAAGAAAGGAGAAGATGAAATGAAGAGTGAGGTGAATGACAGCCAAAACATCTATATATAGCATGCGACAGAATTGCAATTGAATTGGGTTGAAGGAAATTTGGCGTCCGCGAGGTAGCGAGCCCGAGGAGGAATCATGTTGTAGCGTTGCGTTGCGTCAGGTCTTTTAGGTTTAGTACATAAAAATCGGGAGGAAGAGTTGTCATTTGTACTGACTATTTCGAAGAACATTTTCTGTAGATTAATCATAATGTCATAATGCACACTGACTGACATTACATAAATCACAATGGCACAATGCACAATGACTGACATTACATAAATCACAATGGCACAATGCACAATGATATTACATAATATGCATTATATGGTCATGCCATTACTTATGGTACATCGTCTCGCCGCTTGCCCGGACGGCGTAGCTGATCCTCAGGGAAGGTGAACCTATCAGGGGAGCGGCATACGTCTCGGAAGATGTAGGAGGGGTGTTACGTGGGAGGCGTCGCTGCGGTGATCTGAGTGTAGGTGTCTGTTCAGACCTAAACATATCGTCCACCTACTGGTGCTCCTCCTGCTGGAAGGGTACTTGGCGAGTTAGTCCTTGGTTTCGTGCAACAAGAAAATTGTTGTAACTACGTTAAAGCGTACCTGAGTAGGTTGTTGCGTGGATGAGGATCCTCCTGGCCAGTCTGTACCGTAATGCTGCATGTTGTACCCTTGGTACGTCTCGGCGAACCACTGGTCGCGCTCCCGCACGTGCGACTGAATGCCATGCGGTAATGATCCCAACCCATTGTCCTGACGCTACGGCGAGTCAGGGTTCGCTGTCTGCAGTGGAACAACATCGTGCAGGAGAGGTAGTCCTGTCCTGCGCCTCCCTATGTGATGACGACGGCTGAAGCAGAGTGGTGTCCCCTGGCAAGTGCTGCAAGAACAAACAGTAATGCTAGATATATTCGAAAGGAGTGCATTGAAAAGTAATGATGACAACAACCGACAGACATATGACGTACCTGTGGCCCGAGTCGCGTCGAGGCTGAGCGACCGTAGCTCCGACGACTCCCAGAGTGCGACAGACATGCGGAGGGTGGTGCCGAGGGAGGTGCGGAGGGCGGAGGGTGCCCTCGGTGCCTGCGATGCTATACGTGAACGTCGCTGTGGCGACCACAAGTCAAGGTCCTAATTGCAGCCCTCGCGTCGTCCGTCATGGTGCACACCGCCCCTAGGAGGCGATCAAATGTGCTGTTGTTTCCACAACGTGAGCTTGACACCCTCCTCATTTGGATACGTTCAAGACGGTAGTACTGCAAGGAAAATAATAGTATGTTACAAACGTGCTATCCGGCGAAATTTCTACAAAGAATGTTTTACCGTCTCATCGAGGCGTGCCGCCCAGTGTCGGTCGGGACCTGCTAGTACAACGGCATCGTGCATGACCTCCACTGGACGCTGTGGCGTTGGCCCAATAAGCCTGCACCTAGTGCGCGAAATGTACCATCGCAAGTACGCAGCATATGTTTGGATATCGTAGTCTCGTAACTCATGCACCACGTCTATCGCCGCCCTCTCGCCCCACAACGCCGTCCACGGTTGTTGTGTCTGCCTCCAGTCGTCGCTCCTCCGGTCTTTTCTTGTTTGCCTGCAATTGAAGTGGGATGTCAGAAAATCTAAGTCAGACATGCGGCTAGTATGATATCGAAAAATGACATACCGGTGAGCCTTCGCGGGAGGGGTTGTCCTGGCGACGGTGGCACCTCCTGGTAAAGGCCAAACTATCTCATGACCAGCTGTGGATTGTACGGCTCGTCCATGTGGGAGAAGACCAGGTGACAGGTTGTCAACCAGAGCGTCTCGTCCTGAGTGCACTGCGAGGATAGTCCGTATATGGCCATGTCCACAACGAATTGTGCAGTCTATGGCCGCCAGATGACATCGTCCTCGTGCAGAGTCTCGAATAGGTTATGGAACTCATAGTACACACGCCTTGGTCTCCCACTGGCCCAATCTAGGGTACCACGTGTCCAGCGTGTTCTCATTGTAGGGCCATCGACGGGGTCGTCGCCTACAACATTACCGTAAAGCTCGACGCTCAACTGGAAATGGTGCACGGTGCTCCAAAAATACGGTCGACCAACCGGAAAGTGCTCCCACGATTATAGCTGCAGCAGTGTGTAGCATACCACGAGGACTGGCTCCCCGCCTATACTGCGTTGAGAGGCATCGCACAATCCTCGATAAGTAGCACAAAGTATTGCGGAGCCCCAACTGTATTGTGGCACCTCGTCGGACTAGACGTCCACCAAAGACTCTGCGAGATGGATGTAGTTAGGGTACACGCAGTCTCTCTAAGTCGTAGTAAACAAGATCTATTCTAACATGAATAAAAGGTACGCGAGGAGGTGTATCCTAATTACCTCCACAGTCGCATGCACGGGGTAGGTCATGTACTCCCGCAGCCAGGAATGTGGCACACCCGATATGTTCTCATGAATCGGGTGACTGAATCTTTCAGCCAAATGCACCTTCCAGTCTACTCGCCTCGGAGGTGGCACTACTGGAAGACCGCGCAACAGCAGATCTATAAGCATAGCTATGTCCTCCAGAGTTACGGTCATCTCCCCCCACCGGAAGTGGAAGGTGTGAGTTTCTGGACTCCAACGATCCACGAGTGCAGATAGGAGTGTTGCGTCAAACTGAAATGCGTGTAGTAAGTCCAACATGCGGGCAAAGGGCAGGAGGCCAGTGTCCCGTTGTCTCGGGACATACCACTCGTCAAGAGGCCACCTCTCTCTAGGGGCGCTCAGGGCCAGGCTCAGTGGTCCGATGCCAGACGACCACGCTAGGCATCGGTGTCGCCCATCCCAGCGTGCGTCGAGCAGCTCATATGGGCCGTCAACTGGAGGCTGCACCATCTCCTGTCGGGTGAGAAGCAACATGTTAGTCCGCGTGTAAAACATAATATTTGGCACAAGAAAACAAAGCGAAACATATGATAACGGAATGTAAGACAAAGTGATATGACCATAATGAGTTCACATATGACCCAGACAACATAACGTTACATCTGTACAGAAAGGCATGGATTGAAAACGACACAACTCATACAAGGCATTAAAATAAGCATGCAACATCAGACTTAGTAATTAAATCTTGGTCGCTAAGGTGCGGCGCTTGTGCTAGGTCTGTTTGGGCAGCGGCTGATGGAGTGGCCAACCATCTTGCACAATCTGCATCTGGGACGGCGAACCCGTTGTCCGTGCTGGCTGTCGTCCATGTTGTTCCGAATGCATCATGACTGGTGTCTTCCACGGCCAGGATGCTTCAGTGCTGGGTTCGACACCCACTTCACCTGCCCCGGCCAGATGTCCCTATAGTGCATGTCCAGGCCGTACGAATGGAACTCGATACTCCAAGTGGCATACAGGTGGTGGATGTCGTAGTACTCGGAGATGTAACGCTCCGAGGCCTGGCGCCACGCCACGCACGCTGCCTACACATGAGAGCATGGTTTGTGGAGAAGTCGTGGCTTGTTGCAGGTGCACGGCGCTTCGTCACCAATCGTGCACACCTACTTGCGATCCCCTCTAGCGTGTCCCATCACATACTTCTCCCTGAGATGGATCTCGAACTTCTGCTTGACGCAATCCATTGTACGAGCAACGTGCGAACGAGCCTTGCTGATCTTCTTCTCCATGTACGCGTGCATTACTTGGGAGAATTGTTTGCCATCCTCTACATGCTTCTTGGCCATTATGGCTCTGTTAACAAAGTACCCGATGGTATGGTTCCAGCTTTCCTCCACGATCGCAATGATTGACAGAGATCGTACACCCTTGAGAACACCATTATATACCTCGAACATGTTGGTCGTCATGATCCCGTACTTTGCACCACCGGTGTCGTGCAGCAGGGACCATTTCTCCAAGTCAGGTGCGTGTGAGTTAACCCACTGTGTGAACTCACTAACTCTCACGGACCCTCCTGCCGCTGCCCTTGTCCGAGTTCCTTAGATGCTTCCCGGTCTCCTCATCGAGCTGTCTCCACACCGCTTTGAACTTCCTCCTTTAGTTATGCATGCAAAGCTTCTTTAACATCTTCATCAGGTCCTTGCTCCGAAACCTTGTGTGGAAGTTCGTCACGAGATGCCTCATGCACCAATGGCTCCTGACATCATTCCAATGGAACAACGCTCGTGTCCCATTTTGCATCATGCTCAACACGGACAACAACCCAGCATTGCGGTCCGAGATGGCACTCACATCTGGGTGGTTTTGGACCACCGTCTGGTTCACATTGCATAGGAACCACAACCAGCTATCGGTGTTCCTGCTCTCAATAATTGCGAAGGCCACGGGGAGTAACTGGTCGTTCGCATTGGC
Organism: Hsuehochloa calcarea; assembly: GCA_036346395.1. Lineage (NCBI taxonomy): Eukaryota > Viridiplantae > Streptophyta > Magnoliopsida > Poales > Poaceae > Hsuehochloa > Hsuehochloa calcarea. The sequence goes on from CM070594.1 coordinate 42,323,628, forward strand.
TGCAACGGCGGTGAGGATGGTACCATTGTACTTCCCACATAGGAAGGTGTCGTCCATCGTCAGCACGAGACGGCAATGCTTGAATCCTTCGATCGCCTGACAGAAGGCCCAGAAGGCCTTGTCAAGAACAAAACAATTCGGCACCTCCGTCGGATGCACATGTTCAAGCTTGTTTATGTATGTCCCGGGATTAGATTTTACGATTTGATGCAACATTCTTGGGACTAGGTTGCAAGCCTCTTCGAATTTGTTGAACATTCGCTCCACGACCTTTCGTTTCGCCCGCTATGTCGTCTTGTAGCTGACCGGGAACCCCGCCATATGGGCAACATCCGCCATTAGGAGCTTTGGCAAAATGGACACATCTCCAGCAACGTGGTGGCTTATTAGGCTAGCAACATACGAGGACATCATGTTGCGGTGCCTATGAAGTGGCTCAGCTAGCTCGCATGTGTGGTCCTTCAGCACCGTTACCGGAAGCCCGTGGCCGCGGTCGTGAACCGCTGCGCACGGACCTTGGTAGCACAGGACTCATCAACACACCTAACGATGTAGGTGTCGGGGTTGGACCTCGGCACCCGATACGTCCGACCAATGTTAACGGTGTATCTAGCAATAACATGCTAGGCGACGCTCTTGTCAGGGAAGCGCTGCCCTAGGAGCAGGGTGTCCTCATTGAACCCCCACTCAGTCCCCTCTGGATGTGGCAGAACCAGTGTTGTCGTTGCAACATTGTCCAATCGTGAGGGGACGTAAGCAATATCGGTGGTAACAACACCACCAACTGCACCTCCCGTAGCAGCTTCTTCGTCTTCGTCGTCTTCGGAAGTGGTTGTTTCCACCTCCTCCTCGCTTTCCACCTCATGCACCTGGTCAGCCAGGTATTCGTGGCAATCAATACGGGCTACCCACCATCTCTCCACTCCTTCGTTGGGATCGAAATTATCGGCACATCTCCTCAGGTCTTCTTCACCCGTGTCTCCTCCAACACCGGAGACCAACGCAACCTCCTCCTCACCAGCAGCTTTACCGAAACTACCCACGCCGGATGTCCCCGTCCTCTCCACGAATTGAACGTAGACCATCGGCCGCGCATATATCGCAGCAACGAGGTTGCAAAAACCCCCATGTAATTGGCCCATGAAGCGTCACATGTCACCTTCATAAGTTGCCAAACGGGCTCGCCTACACCACCCACCATCGAGGAATACAACTTCTCGATGTGCAGCTTCTTCCTTCAAGTGGCGCGATTGAACGCGGAACGCACACACTGCCTTAGCTCCGAGAGGCTCATGTCCTTTAGAGCCGGCGCCCGAATCACGGTCCGATCACAATTTGACAGGTCCGCACCGTACGGTCCGTCGCGTATGAGAGCGTCCTGTCGGGACCCAAATATGCAAATCTAGACCCTCTGTGTATTCTGCACTAGTCCAGGATCACGCTAGTGCACACAGTGTCAACATTGATGAAATATCACATCCATACAACGAATATAAGAATAAACGAGTACTTTGAATAACAAATAACTGTTGGGACCTTATGGTCGAGTTTTACATTTATTAAGCCATGCAAGGTGACAATAAAGAATAAACTGCAGCTGAAATGAAATAAACTCGGTGGGCTCCCATCAATTTACCACGAGCAAGCGGCGGGATCAAGACCCTAACGATCAACCTTCGTAGAACTCTTCTTCAAACACAAAGACGACTCCTCCATACGTTGATTTGTTTAGCAAGAGTGAGTACACACCGTACTATAAGTCATACCACAGAATGCATTTATACATGATGGCTTATTCCAAAGAAATGACTTCTGTGGTTATTTTGCAGAAATACAACATTTGCAATTGAATACAAATAATAGATTGAAAACAATTAAAGAATATTAATTTAACATTTGGTTTCACAAAGGACACACGGTCTAAACAAATTATTCACACAGCTGCATAGATTATCTCACACAGCTGACCCTTCCCAAATGTTTCATGAAAAGCTACCCCTCGTGTGAAATTCCGAGCATGTCCATATTCGAGGGCGGCTATTCGAATAGATTGATTTAAACACTCTGCAGAGGTTGTACACTTTACCCACACGATACAATCAGTGTAGCTATCACTGCCCATAACAAAACCTTTCAGAGACTTCATCTCAAACAATGACACTCCCGATATGCTTTTCTGCCGGCCAACCGATACACACAGCGTTTGGTTACGACACACATCGTTGGACAGGGATGCAGCGAACCGTCCCGCGATGTAATATATCACACCTCCAGCCCATCACACAGCTTAAAATACAACCTGAGTTGTCAATGTCAAGACTCCATAACTTACTAAGTTAGGCCCATCCCATACTAGGCATGTGGTCGTACAGTAAGGCCCAGTTTAATGACGCACAAAGTTAAGTCCTTAATTGACCAAGGCAAGACTTCCAGTTTTAACCCAAATCACAAAGTTTATAGCACATAGCTCCACCAATCACACAGATCCACCACTTGCCTCAGTCTAAATCTTTTCCCACCCTGTTGATTAAGTGCAACACATGCCATCACGAGTAACAGCACATAGCACATACAGTTTTATCACACAGTTCCATAATCACTTAGTCAAGTTTATATTTGCATCTTACATGAAATGATGACTCGTGGCATGGCTAAGCAATCTACTCATATCTAACCAACCCACGTTGGTGCTACGATAATACCAACTAATAATGAACCAACCTAGGGTGACAAAAGATCATGGCATACAATAGACAAGGTGGATATAACAAATTGGATTAATAACTATCCCAAAAGCATTTAAATAAATACTTGAATTAGAATGCAATACATTGAAACAAAGTATTTTGAAAACTGGGTTCAATATGATCAAAGGTATAACTTGCCTTGGAATAGGTCTAGGTACTGGTCTTGATCTTGAGGAGGTGCTCCTTCTTCAGCAAAATTTCCCGAAGTATCGACGTCTACTCGCAAACGAGACAAAAGAACCAAAAACAAATAAATAACAGAGGCAAAACGAACTCCAAAAATCAAATAAAATTCTCCATTAAATAGATCTTAATTTTATATGAATTTACAAATTTGAATGGGGTCAATCGGAGTTCGGATGCAAAAGATATGAGCTTTGGAAGTTTGAAAATCAAATAAAACCCTAATTTGGATTTTATTGAATTTCCCGAATTATTTTTATAAAGGAAAATCAGATTATTGCGCAATGCTTGCGTCGGTAGAATTTCGAAAAGAAAATAGATTTAAAGAAATCGACATGTGGGCCCACATGTCGGGTCTCGGCTCACGGTGGACCAGAGTGCAGAGTGAGGAAGATCTAGCGCGGTGGATCGAGCCACGCCGCGCGTGTCTGGGCTGATCTAGCGCCGCGTGCCGCCACACCAAGACGAGGCCGACGGTGTGTTGGCCGAGCCGGCGACAACGGTGGCGGTGGCGCTCGGGACGATGGTCGCCGCGAACGGCGGCGAGTCATCGGCGGCGAAGGGTACCGGAGCTTCCCCATGTTATTGCGCTTTGTTGGTGCTCTTACAGCCGGTAGCACGACGGTGGCGACTAGCGGCGAGGAAGAAGCGGCGGTGGAGCTTCGGGTTTCGTCGGAAGGGTGCTCTGGCGATGCTCCGCGACGAGGAGGCGCGCAGGTAGCACAGGACTTGCGATCACGGTGGTGCGATCGGTGGAGCAAAGGCGACAACGACGGCGCGCATTCACCGGAGAAGAAGCTCGGCGAAAACCCTAAAACTTGAAATGCGCGGCGCTAGAGCGATCGGGCGACGAGGGTGGCGGCTCGGGTTGCGGAGGTCAGGCGGTGCTAAGGGGTATTTATAGGCGGGGGCCGGAATTGAAACCCCAATTGGTCCGAAGCGGCGGGATTTTGAAATCCTTGAATCTCGGGATATTTGCCGAATTCGGGTTTGATTCCAATGAAATAGGTGCGGGATAACACAGATTTGTTTTGGTAACCGGTAGCGAAGAATCCATAGCGGATCACGCGTTTGTCGGACGAAGCTTGAAGCTTGGCAATGGCGGCGGCGAGCGCGAGGAAGAAGAAAGCGCGAGACAGCGACCCTATGGCGGTCCCACTGGCGGTGGCAAGAGGGCGGCGAAGCGCGCAGCGAGATCGTGGCGAGGCCACGCGACAGCAATCCAACGGAGGAAGACGGGGTTGAGCGCGTGCGTCCGATCGAAACGAGGGGCACGCGCAAGCATCCAATGGACGAGGGCGCGGCCGAGCGGCGAGATGGGCTGGCGCGGCTGGAATAGTGTTGGGCTTCGGCCCAGCACTGTTCCGGAAGATTTTCTTTTAGTTTTTCTTTTAAATAAATTCAGAAAATACAAATAGCCAATAGAAAATAGCAAATGACTTTGGAAAAATTCCAGAAAAATCAGGAAAATATATACAAGCCTAGAGAATCCAAATAAAATAGTTTTGACAATTGTTCATGTTGGGATTGACCATATTAATATGTTTTGTTACTCAAAGTCCAATATTAAGCATTTGAATTAATATTCAAAGAAATCCAAATGGTGAATTTTCTCACTACAACTATTTAAAGAATTTTTAAAGTTCTGAAAATTGGGATGTTACACGTCCCCATGGACACGAACATATCTTGAATCTCCGCCATGAAGTACCTAAAACAAGTGCGTATGAAACCACTTATATGCAATGCTCGAACCATCCAATTATTTGTGAGTTTTTCAAATGCCTATACTAATGACATGCGGGGTCTATTGCATACTATTCTTTTTCATTTAATTTTCGAATTAAAAACTTACTGACGGGGGGGGGGGGGGGGGGGTGTTTGCAATTCTCGCGGTCTGCTGAATAGTGCATGCACCGAAGGTAAACATGTCCGGTCAAGAGTCCATAGACAACACGCTCCGTGGGACCCGACCGTCAGCGACTCTATTTCAATTCTATTTCTAATTCGTTGAACGACCTCCAAATATTTTCATATTTTACAGTCAGCTTCGTGACACTATATAAATCACCGAGTTAAAATTTACAACACTAACAATAATAAGTCTGCTAAGCCAACTAATTACCGGCTAATTACATTACTAACTACCAAGTCTTCTAATTACGTGCTAATCACACTAAGTCTTCCAATTTAATGTCCGAACACTAAGTCAAAATACACCTATAACTACTCTGTTGCAACAATAAGAAACTATAATTCATCTAATTATAGACTAATTACATTGCTAAATTTATAGCTGGAGGCGAATGACACTTACCTTTTGTTGATGTTCAAAAGACAATGCACAACTTCTGTAATTGAGCGAACTTCAACTTTTCTCTGGTTGGCTACTCCATTCTCTTCCTCTCTTATATAACCTCACCGCGCCGCGTAGGCAGACCAACAGCAGGCACGGTGAGGGAGTTATTTTGAGAATTTTAACGCTATGAAGACTACTTTTAAAATTTCGATGTCTGAAGGGAGCATATATATATATATATATATATATATATATATATATATATATATATATATATATATATATATATATATATATATATATATATATGTATATGTCCAAACACAAGAGCCGAGCTGAATCCGACGGGGGCAAAGAATCAGGACGATGTGGCCCGTGTCCCCTCACATCCTATTTCCCGTCCTTTTTTTCCCTTCCTTTGAATTTTTGCAAATCTGGTAGGTTGCCAACGATTAGCGATTTTGACCACAGCGCCGCGTATTTGGAAAAGTAGCATGCGTGACGCGAGCCGCACGCCACGCCGCATATGGCGAGCGCAGGCGGCGCCAGCGCGCCGCGCCGCGCACGCCCCGCCACGTCACCTTGTAGCGGCCAGGAACTGCCTTGCGTGGCGTGGCGTGGCGGCGCGCGCGGCCCGCGCCGCCGCCGCGTCACGTCAGCGACGCAGCGCTTGAGGGCGTAGCGCCAACGCGCCCGCCCGCCGCGTCCACGCACGGGCGCGGGGGGTAGCGTTATGACGTGGCGTTGGCGCTGGTATTGGTAGCGCGCCGCCCATCACGTCCTTGAAGCGTGGAAAGGTGGGCCTTGCCAAGTGACGTGGCGCCGGTAGCGCTTGGCGCGCCCGACCCGCCGGCCGCCGCGTCGCAGTATGCAAGATGCCACACTGTAGCATGACCAATTAGGTTAGCTTAGGGTTGTTAGGTTAGTTTAGGGTTCGGTTAGTTTAGAGTATAAATTTGAAAAAATTGAAATATATAGCATATTACATCAAAAAATTACAAAATTTTTTGTGGGGGTTTCTCACATATTGTATTTGTTTGTGTAATTTTTTTATTAATTTATTTGTTAAGAATTGTTTGATATAAATGCGTGTTTATACAAAGCAATAAATGTGTGTCGAACGTGCTTTCGATCGATCATTATGATATCTGTGACATGTGTTCATTTCTTTGGAGATTGTAATGTGGCCCTGCGCGTGCACTTCTTGCCAAGTGTTGATTGTAATGCTTGGTTCATGCATGTGGTTTAACTTTGCACGAAAGTTTGGATGAAGCTGTTATCTCGTGACTCTCTTTGATGATTGCGATGGATCTGAAATGATTCCTTTGATGATTGCGGTGCATATATATTGGAGAGAGCGATCGCGATTTCATTTTCGCGATCGCGCTTCTTCGCTCGTTCTTCGGCTAAGTTCATATCGCGATCACTCGCTCGCTCCTCGCCCATTCTTTTCTTTTCATGCGCTTGCTCTCGATTATATTTCAACGTTATTAACCGTAAATGTCGTTCGCGAGTAGGTTTATCGTAATTTTAATTTAGCTACATTCTTCTATGTTTAATTAGCTACATTGTCATTAATGTTCACTATGTATGTTTTGCTAGTCATGTCTCTCACAGGAGCTACTAGAACAATTCTACGATGAGGACCACCGGTGCAAGTCGTGGCTCACATTGGCGTGGATGGCCCTCCCCACAGGGGTGACGGCGATTCACATCGCCGCCTGGTAAGTCGCTATGTACAAATTTACATTAAGTTTTGTAATTATGCCTTACGTTCCGCTAACATCATGCCGTTCTCTCGCCGTAGGTCCGTCGGGATGAATCACTTACATCGTCCGGACCGGTACACGACCGCCGCCCCCTCGGTTATCACAGCGCACATCCGGAGAGTCTGAGGTTCTTAGTTTACATCAGTGTTCATTTATACTAACATCGTTTCGTCTTGCGACCTTGGCCCACAGGGGTGACGACCGATTCACATCGATCGATAGCGGCGATACGGGCCTCCGGCTCCTACCGGGGAGCGATACGCAACGCCGTGGCAAGGACAATGGCAGCCAGGGTTTTTAGCGTACGCAGGGCCGAGCTCCTCCGGGTTCGCTGCCCCCGTACGTTCAAGAGCAGATGTCCTCCGGGTTCGGTGCCCCACGGTATACTCGGCGAGTTCATCCGCGCAACCGGAGTTGCGAATCGTACCCCAGTGGTTTTCTAGACTCCGTCGTGGATGAATTCTTGAAGTGTCCCCGTGTCAAGACGTCTCATCACGACGACATGTACGCCTACCGGACTGCTCACGGACTCGATCTCTTCGGTCCACCTCCGCCTCAACGGTCTCCGTACCCCTCCGAACCGACACGCGTTCTCGAGGCGGTGGGCGTATTCCACGGGTCATGCTCGGTAAAACAAGGCGCAAGACGCGACGCAGCAAAGCAGAGGAGAGAGAGTAGTACATAGTCAAATACACTTTGTCAAACACAAAAATTTTCATTTTTTTACCTCATTTGCTATAATTTAAAATTCGGGAGGCGGGCTTGTTGCGATTATGAAGATCTTGGTACAACATGTGGGTAGCTACTATTTAACGATGTGTGCTACTTGTCTCGCGGCGCCATAGCAAGGGAGCCTTGTCTCGACGTCGGTGGGTCTCGGTCGAAGGAGCCTTCCCCTTATCGCCAGACTCTCCACGTCGGGCTGGTATGTCGAAGTCGTCCGTACCCTGCGATTGCATGATGTAAGTACATCGTCTGATGAAAGCGTAACAAGAATGTCAATTCTTCATAACTCACGTCGTCCATGTAGATTGCTCCCGGACGGCCGGATCTGTTATGGCGGCCGGGCTCACCGCATGAGCCTTTCCCTTGCCCTTGTCACGGGACTGTTCACGTCGGGCTGGTGTCTCGAAGTCGTCCATGTCCTGCGTTTGCATGATGTAAGTGCACCGTATAGTGAAAATCATAAGAAGGATGTAATTTCTTCATAAGCGGCGTCGTGGATACGGATGGCCGCGAGGCGGCCGGATCTGTTGTGGCGGCGGGCTCACCTCATGAGCCTTTCCTTGCCCTTGTTGCGGGACTGTCCACGTCGGGCTGGTGTGTCGAAGTCGTCCATGTCCTGCGTTTGCATGATGTAAGTACACCGTATAGTGAAAATCATAAGAAGGATGTAATTTCTTCATAAGCGGCGTTTGCATGAGCCTTTCCTTGTCATCGATATGGATTACGCTCGGGAGTTTCTTGGGGTCCCGGTGCCTCCTCATACAGTGCGTAAGGTTTCCACCGTGAGAAGTTCTCGCCCGCACCGAGTAGTTTAGCATGTACTCTGCTTTGGATGAATGCCCGTCGTACATCTCGGGCCGTCAATCCCCGGAAGAAGTGGCACGCATCTCGGCTGCATTACGTCGGGATGAAGTTAAAAATTGAAGGAATTCAACATTGGGAGGAAAATCGATCGCGTGAAAAGCGCTTACCATGTAGTGGCGCACATGTAATGCGCCGGCGGCCGTGTGCAGGTGTGTGGATGAATGATCTCTGCAGGTTCACCACACACACACTTCGGGACCGCAAGCGTGGTGGCCTGGATCATCTTTCATTGAAAAATCTGGGTATTTTAGTGTTTCCTCTTCTGCATAAGCCGATTGTGCTACGCAACATCCTCTTGTAGAAGTTTGCGAAGAGTCCATAGCCGGGTCTCGTATAATTTTGCGTTTGTACATAACAAGCAAGCAGAAAAACTTTAAATTACGACCTTGAATCAATGACGGCCGGACGAACTAGGTGCATTGGGACAATCCTTCATTGAGTGCCAGGGTCTTGCATATCCCGCACTTCAGCGTCGCGGCTATCTTGCACGTTGACTAGCATCCATGTCATTCGAAAGCGTCGCGTCTGCCGTCGCCCTTCCCTATTCTCTTCAAGTCCTGTTGGGACCCGATTGCACCATGTCGGGCCAAAGATCCTTGTAGTTCATTTCCAAACCATACAGTGAAACTCTCGCTCCATGTACCGAATAGGTCTTGCATGTCGTGAGTACTCGAGAGATGTATGGTGTAGCCATCTGCAGCATTTGCGCACATGCCTTGTACGTCGAGCATGGTTTGTGGAAGAGCTTTGGCTTGTTGCATGTGCATGTCGCCACATCACCCGGGTGCATGCATTTTCTTTCCCCTTAGCATGACTATTGGCGTATTTACGCCGAAGCTTGATCTCGTACTTTCGCTGAGGCCGTTGATCACCGAATGTCGTGCATTCGGGCCTTCTCCATCTTCCGATCCATGTGTCTGCATGTTCTCGGACCACCGCTGCCTTCGTCCATCTGCCGCTTGTCTGCGGTGGCTCTATTCACGAAATAACCAGCGGTGCGAGTCCATGTCTCTGGACAACCGCGGTGATAGGAGCCCGCGCACACCTTCGGACGCTATTGTAGACCTCGGACATGTTGGTCGTCATAACGCCGTACCTCGCGCCAAATCTGTGTCATAGAGGAGGACCATTTCTCCAATTCGGGAGTGTGGTCGTTAATCCTTTGGGAGAAGGTTATGGCGCTACTAGGTTGCTCCCTCTCGGAGTGGACTCCTTGTATGTCTCGTAGTCCGTGTTCAAGGTCTCTCCAAATAGACTCAAACTTCCGTCGCCCGGGTTACGCATACACAATGCCTTGAGCGTCTTCATGAGTTCGACTGCGGAACGGCGTGAACAAGTTAGATGCAAGATGCCTCATGCACCACGGATTGCGTCGTCGCTCCTTTGGTGAGATGGATCCATCCCACGCCGCATGATGTTGATGGCGCCAACAACCCGACATTGCGATGCGTGACTAAGCGAGCGTTGGCGGTCTCCCACCACGGCCCTCTTCACGTTCTCCAGAACCACGGCCCATTTGGATGTGTTCTCGCTCGACAATGGCAAATGCAACCGGAGAAGTTGGTCGATCGCATCGGCGCCACCGCGGTGAGGATGGTGCCCTTGTACTTCCGGTGAGAAAAGTGCCATCCATCGTTAGCCGAGACGGCGAACTTGAAGCCCACGATGGCACCGAGCCAAAGCCCGAACACCCTATCCGGTATAAAGTGGTTGGACCCTTTTGGCATCTTCACGGTCGGTTTGTTTATATGCGTGCGGGGTTTGATCCGGCAACCGGTGAAGCAATCTCGGCACAGGTTATGCGCCTCTTCGTATGTCCGTACATAGTCTCGATGACTTTCGCTTGGCTCGTCGAACCTTCTTTGTAGCTAAGCTGGATAGCCAACTTTGATTGGCGACTTCCGACATCATCGGCTTGGGGAGATAGACACGTCGCCTCAACTAGGTGCGTGATGAGGTTTGCAACATATCACGGAAGTCACGTTCCGATCTTTGCCGTGGCTCGTGAGCTTCGCGGTGTGGTCGATCAGCTCCTTGACCGTGAAGACCGAGCCAAAGATCTTTGCTCGGAGGCCCGACCTTGCCGAGGCGACCTTCTACTATGCACTTCATCTGCGTACTTCCGGGGTTGGACCGGTGCACTCGGTACACACGGTGATGGACAAAGCGTCCGTGCTATATAGCTTGTTGCACGCCACCTTGTTCGGAAGCGCCCAACTAAGAGGTGTCGACTTCAAACCCCAGGGAGCCTTCTTCTTGCGAAGACGGCGAGCGCACCGCGATATCATCAAGTCTCGATGCCACGTAAGGACCACCGGCCGTTGCGTCCTCGTCGGTACCATCCGAAGCTTGGGTCGGTGTCCTCGTCGGACTCAACCCGAGAGTCTCGTCCATTAGATACTCGTGGCGGTCGATCGGGCCGACCACCATGTTCGCCCCTCATTTGGCTCAAAATTAGGCACGTGACTTCCCTCCGAGGCACATTCGTCTTTGCCATCTTGACTCGTGCGCTGCGCTTGCCGCTTATGCGAACCTCGGCATCATCGGGGTTTCAGCGCCTATGTCTGAAATTGGCGTACACCATAGGCTTCCGTGAATGGCCGCCTCGGTGGGAGACAATCTCCATATCTTTGCCTCCATGCTATGCTTCTATCCACCTTTACGAGCTCCCACACATAATTGGTGCAGGTGATCGCCTCAATCATAACTTTCTTCGTCCTTGGCTCCGTGAGGAACTCCCTCCGGATGCAGCTTCGCAGCTCGTGAATATTCATCGTGTGGAGCCCCTCGCCTGGACCACCTTATGCGGCATCTCGACAGGTCCAACCCATCGTGTACGGCTCGTACAAGCCCATCGTAGTAAACACAATCAAGTCTTGCATGTTCGAAAATACCTAAACCCACAACAACCACTACATAATTACGACTAATTAATTAGCACTAAACTAATTCATTACTACTGAACTAACTAATTACGACTAATTAACTATCTCTAAACTAACTAATTACGGTTGATTAATTACCACTACAAAATACCAGTACTTTATTTCCTCTTACTTGATATGCTGTAACGATGAGTACTAAACTAATTACGACTAATTAATTAGCACTAAACTAATTTATTACTAGTGAACTAACTAATTACGACTAATTAGCTATCTATAAACTAACTAATTATGGTTCATTAATTACCACTAAAAAATACCAGTACTTTATTTCCACTTACTTCATATGCTGTAACGATGACTACTAAACTAATTACGACTAATTAATTAGCACTAAACTAATTCATTACTAGTCGACTAACTAATTACTACTAATTAATTATCCCTAAACTATCTAATTACGACTAGCTAACAAAGACTAACTAATTACGACTACGGCAATAACGGCAAAAGCATAACACAAATTACCTGCCCTTCTGAGGAAGTAATTAATCACCCTTCTGAGGAAGTAATAAATCACCCTTGAGGAGGAAGTCATAAATCAAGGCCGAGTGACGAAGCGAGAAA